>ML805667.1:208967-244432 GCA_009831015.1 Picea engelmannii
CACTATATTATTAAATAAGGCCCACTATGGTAGTTAGATATAATAAATGTAAGAGGACTTCTTAGAAGGTTCTACTTCTAGAAGATTCCTCCTCTAGAATGTTCTTAGGTGATGGCAGCACTATATAAAGGGGTTCAAGCAATATAATGAGACATGAAGAGAAGTATTGTATTGTGGAGCGGTAGCTCAATAGGAGGATGCCCCCTCGAAGAGGCAAGTGAACAGGAGAGGATCCCTTCCATAATAGGATCCATTGTATGGTGTTGCCCTACCTCAAGGGTTTCTATAATAGAGTTGTGGTTTTCTATATTGTTCTTCTATATTGCTTTGTGGATCTATTGTGTATTCAGTATTTGTGGTGATTATATCTTCAGATCTAGTATTGGTTCTTAACACCCCCCCCTCTTAGTGTAGTCGGTGTGTCCAACACTCATACCATTTTTCCTCTCCAGCTCACTAGCTCTATCATGGTCCCACAAGTTACACTTGTTTCTTTCGGAAGTACAATGACAACTCAAGATCCTATTGGAATGCCACTTCCACTTAGATCAAATCCTTCACTTACACCTGGGTATATTGCTCTTAATAGTTCTATTTCTAATCCTAACTAGGGTCGATCTAGAGGAACTAATATTTTTATTCCACCTGGGTACAATGTTGCTAGTATTTTTGTTCCTACGCCTACTCAGGTTCTATCCAGAGGGCCTAGTATTCCTCCACCACCTGGAGGATCTCATCATTCTGGCCCAAGTAGCCCCATTCCACTTGGAGGCACAAGTCATTCTGTCACTTCTGGTTTTCAACTTCCTGGTGGAAGTCAACCTCAGTTTGGGGAGAAACCCCATGTTGGGGGTCATAATCTAGTCCTTACAGTTGGAGTTCAACCTCAAGTTGGGGGGCCTACCCCAATTTACGTAAAGTATATTACTGGTTTACAATCTAAACCTTGAAATTTTCCTTTCCAAGGAAATCAACAACCGCCTAGGGGGAAAAGTACTCAATTTCGTTCTTTTGTATCCCCCACTCCCAGGAAACCATATCCAGGCTCTCTAAATCCTACCTAGGGTCAAGTTCTTTAATATAATTCTCCTTTCCAAGGTAGCATACCGAATCAACCAACAAATGTTGGCTACTTGGATCAACAACCTCCACCACTGAATTTGACAAGACCCTCTAACTATTTACAGACTGCTTAAGGTCCTACTGGTAAACCTAAATGATTGCCTCCTCAAAATTACTAGTTTCCTCAAGTGAACAGACAATTGTCATTTTTAGCTACTTTGGATTTATCGGATTTATCTATGATTTTGAATGATCCTATTTTGGCATTCTCCCTATTGGCTAGACATACCTGCCAAATTACCCTCAACCATTCCTAAGTTTGATGTCTAGTCTGGAGAAGACCCAAACAATCACGTCATGACCTTTCATCTTTGGTGTTCATCCAACTCCTTGATGGATGAATCCATTCAATTCTATATTTTCCAACGTACTCTTATGAGTTCGACGACCAAATGGTATATCTAATTGCCCCGAGGATTCTTCAATGATTTTAAGACCTTAGCTATGGATTTTTTAACACCTTCGCTATGGATTTTTTAACACATTACCAGTTACCAATACGATATGAGACAAGAACCAAAATTTTGAATTCATTTAAACAATCTTCCTCCATGCACATTTCAAATCATATTCATGAGTGGAGGCAGAGAAGACGATTAATCAAAGTTCCCCTTCCTCATCAATTATTGGCTGAGTGATTTACCAAATCACTCATCGGTCCTATAGCCCGTGATGTTTCCATGGGCAGTGTCTTCACTCAATAGAAGGCAATTAGTTGTGATCAATACTTGGATATCGTTTATTCATAAACGGGCACATTATAGGACTTGATACCTGATGCTACTCACCCATTTACAAATACAACCCCAACACCTCTAGTAGCTTCCCATGTTGTTGATGGTGTGATTGGCACTTTTCATGCCGAGACTCAGTCTAAATGAGCTAGCCATTCCAATCCCAAATTTACTACTGCTACTGTACAAAATGTTACTCCTCTGACTCCTTCTCCCAGTAAAACCTCTAAGGTCAATACGGTTCAATCTACACCTACCGGTAAAAATGAAAATAAAAAGAAAGGGAAGGGTAAGAATAAAGAGGATATAAATAATAAGAAACAATTCGATAAACCTATAACTCATCCTGTTGATGATAAAGAAAAGAGAAAACCTCGTTATCCTTTTCTTATCTGTGGTGAGGATCATTATATGAAAGATTGTCAAAGACATGGTGAGGTTACTAAGTTTCTCCAAGCGATCGAGACACCTCCTACACTTGTCATTTTGTCACAATCTTTTCCTTCTCAACAAAAATCCCAGTTGGTTATTCATGACCAACCTTCTCCCTCTACCACGTCTTGTGTACTTATGTGTATTGGTGACTCCAAGAAGAATGAAGTTGCAGTTGCTACTCGAGGAAAAGATTATTCTCCTTCTAAGGAGAAAGTTGATAATTTATCACCTCCATTGGTTCAACCTCCTCCTTCTACTTCACCTCCCAACGGTCCTCTTCATCTCAAATGACCGAGTCTAGACACAGTTCTTTTTCTGCCTCCTAAGGGCATTGTTCGTAAGTCATCATTTAACCCACATGCACATTCCACTAAAAACTATAGTATTGTAGAATATCTGGCACAAACACCCTCTACTATGTCGGCTCTCGAAGTCCTTCAAAGTTGTCCTATGCAACGGAAGGCACTGTTAAAGGATATTGGTGGAATCGATCCTACCTATACCAATTTGATAATCTTTGACATGGAAGATCACATTCCAAGACTCCCTCGTCAATTAGCATTTCAAAAAAAAGTCATTATTGAAAATAAGAATATTTGTTGAACCATTGTTGATGAAGGAGATTTGACTTGCGTAATGTCTATCACTTGTTGGAAAGCCATTGGCTCTCCAGCCCTTACCGAGTCACACAATACTCTAAAATATTTTAATGGTACAGTATTTAAACCTTATGGTGTTCTTCCTTCGTTATCTATTGCGTTAGAAGGAAAAATGGTTACGATTGAAGTTGAGGTGTTAGATGCACCTCTCGATTACAACCTTCTACTTGGTTGTAGTTGGATCGATTCTATGCACGTTGTTGTTTCTACCCTTTTCCATGTGATATGTTTCTCTCACCAACGTAAATTTGTTACGGTAGATCAGATCGCCCTATTTAGTTCATATTCATGCACTAGTAACGTTCCTTTCATAGCAAAAACACCTCCTGGTTATGAGAATGTTGGTGTAGGTATTTTAAAGGATTCATCATTACTGGACACTTTTCCTATCCCACCACCTGATATTCCTCCTCCTTTTGTCACTTCGATTAAAATCATTTCGACCAACTTTAGAAAAACCTCTGAGTCCTCTAACCCTTGGATAGTACCTAGCCTGGATGATTGTCTTCATTATGGCAACCGAATGACTTTAAGTCTGGTAGAATTGGCTTATCAATCTATTCAATCGACAACTCCTTCTCCTCACTCTCTTTTAAATACGTCTCCTGATCCGTTTCATGTGGTATTTCACACCGATGAGATGATAATGATAGTTATTTCCATGGAAGACACCCCATGGGATGATGGGCATCATCGTTCTATCCTCTTCCTTGAACCCGAGACTATTGAGAGTTATCAATGGATTTCAAATCCGTTTGCAATACTTACTATTCCCCCAGTTTTTGAACCAATATGAGATGTTTTGTATGAAGGGAAATTGGGCAATATTTCACCTACCACCCCCTTAGATATTTCCATTAATCCCATAATAGTGGAAAATATTCACATTGGTGCCTCATGTTCTCCTGATGAGATACGAACTTACAAGGCTCTTTTCCAATAATTTTGTGACTTTTTTGCATGGACTTGTGAAGAAATGCCTAGAATTGATCCCGATATTGTTGTACACAAAATTAAGACATACCCTGATGCTAAACCCATTCGACAAAGGCTCTGCCCAGTTGATCCATGAAAAGTTGTTGCGATTAAACTTGAAGTTGAAAAACGTCTTAAGGCTAGTTCTGTCTACCCTATAACATTGATTGATTAGGTGTCTAATCTTGTCCCGGTTACGAAGAAACAAGGTACAATCCATGTTTTTCGTTGATTATAGGGATATTAAAAAGGCTTTCCCCAAAGATAATTATCCGACCCCCTTCATTGACCAGATCATTGATGATTGTGTCAGAAGTGAAATCGTTTCTCTGATGGATGGATTCTCCGGCTATAATCAAATCAATATTTTACTTGGGGATCAACATAAGACTGCTTTTATTCTCCCTTGGGGAACCTTCACCTACCAAAAACTACCTTTTGGTCTCAAGAATGTTGTTGTGAATTTTCAACACGCTATGTCTTATGCTTTTCATGATATTAAGCACATTGTACAACCTTACCTAGATGACTTACCGACGCATTCCATGCGTCATCAGGATCACCCACACATTTACGAGCCATTTTCCTACACTATTGATATTATCGCATACGATTGAATCCACACAAATTTGTTTTTGTGTGGAGTCTGGAAGACTTCGTGGTTTTATTGTTTCTACACATGGGATTAGGGTGGACCCGTTGAAGGTTGAAGCTATTCTGAATTTGCCTCCTCCTTCTACCTTACGCCAACTCCAAAGTTTGCAAGGGAAGACAAAATTTTTACGTCAATTCATTCCCAATTATGCCGAACTAATGAAAGGTTTCACTCAACTTCTTAAGAAGGGTCATGATTTTGTATGGGATGAAACTACCAACAAATCCTTTGAATCTTTGAGACTTGCCTTAACCCATACACCACTTTTATTTCCCCCAGATTATAATTGAGATTATTTATTATACTTGTTTTCTTCAGACTCTACCATAGCCATGGTTCTAGTCCAAGAGGATGATTCGCACGATGAATATGATATTTACTATTTTAGTCGGAGTCTCACAACCACCAAAACCAAATATATGCATGTCGAGAAATTGGACTTGGCAACTATACAAGTTGTTCAACGTTTTCATCATTATATCTTATTGTGAAAAAACACTATTATTGTCGATTGCAACCCTATGCAACACATAATTACATGAAATTTTTTGAGGGGAAAGTACTCCAAATGGATAGTGATTCTACAGGAGTTTGATTTGGAGTTTGAGTGAGCCAAGTCAAAGAAATCATTAGTTTTTGTTGAGTTGATATGTGATCTTCCCTCCATTAAGAAAGAAACTGTGGCAGAGGATTATTTTCCTGATGAGTCTCTCTTTCTGATCAGTTCAGATGACATATGATATGGAGAGATTATCATTTATCTCCAAACCCAAAATTTCCGACCTAATATTTCTAGTATAGATCATTATCGTATTCGGTATCAGACCCATCAATACATTATTCTTGGAGATAGCCATTACCATCATGGTATTGATTCTGTATTTCAACGATGTTTAACCTATGATGAAGCCAAGAAAGATTTAAATGATTGCCATTCTGGAGCATGTGGCGGTCATATGTCTGGGTATGACACTACCCAAAATATCTTACGAGCTCATCACTTCTGGCCTTTGTTGTTTAAGGATTGCATTACTGTTGTTTAGAAATTCCACGCTTGTCAAATGTATAACAATAAGATTCGATCACATCCTGATCCTCTTTACATTGTAGTTTCCATTGGTCCATTCGCTAAATGGGGCATTGAATTCATGAAATCAACCCTCACTCGGTTGGGGAGCATGGATACATTATCGTAGCCGTGGATTATTTCACGAAATGGGTCGAGGCGGTGCCTACATTTGATAATACCAAGAAAACTGCATCTTTGTTCATATTCAATCATATCTTTACTCGGTTTGGTGTCCCTCAAGACATCATCACTAACCATGGTAGTCATTTTTTCAATTTCATGATATCTGAACTTACTGATAAGTTGGGTATTCAACATGAAATATCAACCCCTTACTATCTACAAGCCAATGACCAAGTTGAAGCAATCAACAAAGTCCTAACTACTATGCTTCGATGGATGGTAGGAATTCACAAGTTAAGTTGGCACACTATGCTCTTCTTGGCATTATGGGCCTATTAGACATCCATTAAATATGCCACAGGGTTTACACATTTCGATTTAGTGTATGGTATTGAAGCTATTATGCCGATTGAATTTGAAATCCCATCCTTGAAACTAGTTTTCAAACTTCTCCCTAACACCTCAACTGAAGAAGAACGTCTCTTGTATATGATGCAATTAGATGAGACTCACCATGATGTCACATTAGTCATAGAAACTCAGAAAAAATGCGTCAAATATCAATATGAAAATCATGTCAAACCACGTGTTTTTTCCGAGGGAGATCTAGTTCTCCTTTACAACAAGATCGTGACTTATTAGGGGCCGATAAATTCGAGCCCATGTGGCGTGTCCCTTACATCATTAAATGAATGTTGGAGAAAGGGGCTTATGAATTAGTGGATTATGATGGAATTCCTTTGAGTGAACCCATAAATGGGCTTTACTTGAAGAAGTACTATGCTTAAAATATTTTTTCATAAGTGCTTTTTATTTTTAGTGTATCATACTCTAGTGTGCTTTTTTCATTTCCTTTTCTGCCTCTAATTTGCTTACCTTGCATTGTTCTTAGTTTCCATATGTCAGTTTACTCGATACCCTATATCGGCTTTGTTGATGGTGCTAGTTGCATTACTCAAAACCTTTCATCTGTTGCATGGGAAATCTATGCACCTACGGATGAGTTGATTAGTCTACACAGTGTTTTCCTTGGTCGTGAAACTAACAATATCATGGAATACAATGCAATTATCGAATTATTAACTGACACCATCTCATTTTTCATCCTTCATCTTATTGTATGACTTGATTCGCAATTATTAGTGTTGCAATTGAGCAATTTTTATTCCATACAGAGTCCTACATTGTTACGGGTATACTTAAGAATTCACCTCTTGGAAAGACATTTTGATTATATTGAGTATCAACATATTCCTAGATGTCTAAACAGATTAAAAAATCGATTGGCTAATTATGTTTTAGACAGACATTTGCACCATTTATAAATCCAAACACACATTTAAAAGACAAGTAAGCCGGTAAGAAATTTATATTATATACGTCAAAAGTTACAAAAAAGTGTTTTGTCCCGAGACCAAAATGCCAAAATGATGAATCTCATGGATTCATATATGCATAAGCATCAAGGATGTTTCTCACTATAAAAAATGACTGCTCGTGCCACTCAATGGAGCAGTCAACCTATGGATGTTGATACACCAACTGTATGGCATTAGTAGCAGCGGGGTAACTCATCCATCGTGATATTTGGAATGTTCATGGTCAACCCATCTAGGTTGTGATTGATCTCCTTGAGATATTCAGAATCCACACCTCAACCCACCACTGCGCCCACCTCTCCACATATTTGGATCAGGGATGATCCTGGAGACCTGTACGACACCACATCTTCATTGTTGAGAGCACTTTATTAGTCTTGGATAAATATAAACAAAAAACATTTTATAATTGAAATAACAAAAACAATATATATTAAAAAAATCCTTCTTACCTATCTCTCCCCACTGAGATCCCTTATGTAGTTCCAAGTTGGGGTCCCCACGGAAATTGATCTTGAAATAAGCATAGTCCTCCACTATAATTAGTTTATCCCTCATCCATTGGAAGAAAGCTTGGTCATATTTGACGATTGACATGCCACCATGGTGAGCCATCAAGTCCACCCATCGTTTCATCTTAGGATCCTATGGAGAAAGTATTCCCCACTCCATGTGTTGTAGGCGTAAAACGGGCACCCTCTCTAAGAAGAAGTATACCAAAATAGATCCATAGCCAAATTGTTTCAGTCGGCCATTCCTGCACTTTGTTAGTTGTTTCGTCATGTTTTTCAAAAGACCCTCGCACCAATTGAAGACCCGGGGCTCCATACACTCTATAGCATACTGAAAGTGGCTTTGTAAAGCCATGTGAGGAGCCGCACTCCCTGCCATCCGAGTGATAGTGTAGAGGATATTCCTCAAAGGTAAATCTCAGATATCCCTGATGACAACCTTTCCACTATGATTTTCTATACATGGCATGCAGTGATGTGCAACGTAATAGTCCATGGGCTCTCCACCACCTCTTCTTCCCGAGAGTGATACCCAAGAACCTCGACGAGATAGCCCCGTCAAGAAGTAAATTTCATCAACCTCCAAGGTAAGTGTATGAACACCCACATGAAAGGTTTGTTCATTGATGTCCCACATGTGGACTAGGTACTCCAATAGCCTCAGTTGGGCTCTCATGCCCTGAACCTTGAAAAATTTGAGCAAGCGACACTCTCAGAGTGCCATGACAGTGCCCGAGTCATTCCCAACGAAGTAGTCTTCTTCCTCATGTTCACGTTCCCTCCACTCGAGCATAAAGACTGAGGAAAACCTGTCAAACAACATTAAAGGGTTATTAGGTTCATCACAATTACAAAGCTGGGGGTTTTCCTAACTCTATTTATCTTTTACAAATTTGAGTTGTCGTCATCATAGGGGCTCCCTTTTCCACATAGCGACATCATCACACCCTAGCTATGGACCCCCTGTGGCAATTTGAGATCATAAGAATTCACAATAGGGTGAGCCTATGATGATCTCAAAGCGCAATGACCCCTAAAAAATCACCCTTAACTAAAAAATAAACCATTAAAAATGAAAAATTAAACCATGAAAAGAGAAAGGGGAAGGATATTACTTTTTTGACGAAAGTGGTTCGAGAAATGGTCCACCAGGTGCTCCATAATAGTCATTTGAAATTCAGAAGGAAAATAGAGATTTTGGGCACTATTTGGGTGAAAACATAAATGAAATGGTAAATGAACTATTTTGACCTATTTTATTCACTTTTTACCATTTTAATTTCAAATTAAATTAATTTTTAAATATTTTTACCTATGCCCTAAGCCTAATGAACTTTTCAAAGTGTCTCTATTACAGGTTGAGAGATTTGAGGACCATACTTTTGATATGGATCCTACATTTTTGGTAGTTTTTGCATGTTTTTCTTATGTACATATAATTTTAAAGTTTTTTAGGAAATACTCTGAGCACAGTCTTAATTTTTTCTCATGCTCATGAAACCATGAGAATGAAATCGAGTAACCTTTTATCACTTTTTCAAACTCACATTGGTAATATGAAAAAAGAACCATATGGAGTATCCTTTAATATCATTTCAAACTCCTTAAAACTGAAAATATTATCGAGTGACCTTGGTCTTTTTACGCTCGTAAAATTATTTTAAAACAATCGTCTGACGAGTGGTAGATTATCTCTTTTTCGGTCTCGTCAAACTAACTTACGAAAAAGGACATCATGGAGTTCTCTTTAAGTGTTTTTTAGACTCTCTAAATATGAAAAACCCATGAGTTTTCTTTCTTTGGACTCATAAAACAAGCTTCGAAAGTCCCATATGGGACCGAACCACTCCTTCCTAGGGTTTGTTAAAAATAATTCGAGGGACTCATCCGAAGGATGAGCTTATATCACAAGCATATGTTATACTCCTCAAAATTGTGTAAAAATAAAGAGGTAATCACCAAAAATGGTGGGGGGGGGAATTGGGAAAGAAATCTATATCTGTATTTGTGTTAGTGGTAGTAAGTCGCTCTTGAACATGACACCCCTTTTCATCATAGTATCCAGGTTGGGAAATCCATTTGTCTCTCATTTGACCATCCACCAGTCCATATGTTGGGTCCTCCTTGATTCAATGCTGCCAAGACAATTGTCATGTCGTCCATTTGTTCAAGAGAATTCCAACTTAAACAAGCCTTATATCGAGTCGACCATATACAGTCCTCAAAATTCCTATCATGTCAGCCTTCCCTAAGTCAGTTATGGATCACTTTGTACTCTGATCTACTTCAAATCTATTACATATTTCATGTCATTAATGGGGGATACATTAAATCCCTCCTGTGACGAGTCTTTTCCTGTCAACTTCAACTCATTATCTAGGAACAAGACATAGAAATCATTTAGTATGTTGGAACCTGCATGCCTCATTGGTACTTCTCCTCGCTTTCAATACTGGGTTCACATCATTGACCCTTGATTCGAAGATTCCATCAAGTGTTCCACTTCATCTCATTTATTCACATTTGTTGGATTGTACTATAGTACCTCGGGAGTCATTGACATCAATGGTGATTTCCCTCACACTTGTTAACGGTATCCATTAATGACTGGTAATCAAGTGGTTTCTACCATGTTCGAATTCGACGCCTGTAATCACATGGCTAGATTCGTACTTTGGAACGATGGAAATGAAGACCTTGAATCTCACTATATCAGTCCAGGTTGCGATGGAGTATTCATAAGTCTGTACTAACACATAGATCCACTGTGTATGTCTCATGGCTATGTCCAAATTTGAATTTTTAGATCATAGATCCATAGTATATTTCTCATGGCTATGCTAAATGATGGTGACATGGATCCACAGTGTATGCTTAGTGGCCATGAATCATTTGACACTTATGATTAGATTCACTTGTAGTCTGAGTATGAGAATTCCTACCTCAGAAGATGATATATCATGATGCAGATGCTTGATTATTTGCAGGTTCCCGACCGATGCGGTCTTTGTTTTTGACTCACACATTCGATAAATTATTTCAGCTGTTACATGTTCCAACTTCATACTTTAGGGGGAATTATGTTACACATTATTTTGGTCACCCCTATGATCAACTGACGATATGTGCATAACTCATTTCCATGTTCCTTGAAGATACTAAATGAGACTTTCTCCATAAGGAAAGTGGTTTATATTTTCTTCCTTAAAAACCATATTTGAGGAGATCGTCGCACCCTGCTAAATTCTTGGGGTGCGACGATGCCTGATCGTCGCAAGCTGCAGCAAATATAGATTGTGGCTTCATCACATGTTGCTTGTGCATGGGGTGAAATGATTCTTAAACAAATGGAAAAAGAGAAAATTCATGAAATTTCTAGAAGGAATCTTCCAGAAGATGAGGTGGCCTCCAATCGGTTTGGATCTTACTCGTTTCTCTGATTTAGTGGGATCATCCTAATCTCCTCATCCATCCCTCTTTCACCCTATATAAATAGGGATCTCTCATGAGAAAGGATAGGTTGGCTTATGCATGAAGAATTCTGTTGTAGATTGTACTTGAGATAGCTTTGCTTTAGCTCTCCAAGACATGTTGTGGATTCTCTTCATCAAAATCATTGGAGCAACAGTGTGTGTGTTGAAGCAAAGGGCCATTGGAAGGGACCTTGCAACATCAAGGCATGGGTTTTATTCTCCACTTTCATTTAATATAATGCAGTAATACATTTCTTCCCTATAAAGGTGTCTTTAATTTTATTGTATAAATCTTTGATCTTATACATAGAATTCATTGGAATATATATATTGTTTCTCTCTCTTTGTTGGTTTGTGCTTCTTAACAGTTCCACCATCCCACACATCCAAATATGGAGTCGAAAGGACGACACTAGAAAGGATCAAACGCCATTTAAACGGTATTTCATTTATCCATGTCTGAACTAGTTTATATGATAATGAAATCTAAGGAGAAACTTGTATTCTGCTATGTTTTGTTCTATCATCTTGTTGAAGTTAGGGAGATTAGTTTTTGTCTGTACTTACCATTTTTTCCGATAAAATTTGGTAAAGAAATATTGGATATTTTCAAAGGTTTTTGGATCAAAAGTGAGAAATTCCACCTTGAGCAAGTGTCCCCTCATCTCGTCCTGTTTTCCAAAAATCCCTTCCATTGTGGTCCAGGCTTCATTGGAAGTTTTATAAGAGGATATGTGAAAGAGGAGTTTAGGAGAAATGAGACTGCAAATAGTTCCAAACACTTCATCCATTTGATTCAGAAACTTGGATTTTTCTATGGCCGATGTGGGTTCGATCTCTGTGTCCATGTTTAACCTGTATAATCCTCTTCCTAGAAGATGCACTATCATATTCTCTTTCCATGCAAAGAAATTGTACGGTGTAAGAATGAATTCTTTTGGAAATTCCATTTTTCCTCTAACTTCAATCTTCGGTACCTGCCAAAAGAATCTGGTGTGTCTTTTTCCTAGAAATCCGTTAGATCTGATACCATGTAAATATGTTGAACCTGCATAGAATAAATCTAGCTAGAAAATGACATACACAGTTTGCAAAGAAAATATGAGAAAAGAGAAGCAAGAGAGAAAGAATGGAAGAATTCTCATTAACCAAATGAATGAATGATAATTTACACATGATACACTTTGTATAACTCAACTAATGTGAAATGGAGGAGAAGCCAATGTGCCATAGTGGTGGTATAGAGTGATATGAACACATACTAATAGTTATGAGAGTAAACTACCACTTAGTCTAGTCTATTAGGAAATTACGAGAGTTAACTACCACTTAGTCTGAGATAACTAGTCTCTTAGTCTTTAGTTAACTGACTGAAACAAAGTGAAGTGAGGAGTATATTAGAGAATCATGAGTAATGCACTAGTCTGGTGATAATCCCAAGGACAATGCGCATTAGCTGGTGATGATCCCAATGTTACATGGTGATGATCCCAATGTGGCATTTAGACTCCACTCAATTGATCAAACTGAAGTGTGAATTGAAGAGAACATTCTCCCTAAACTATAGGAGACTGAATAATGACCAATAAACATAGGGAAAAAATTAGTAAAACGAAATCCTAAGTGTGTGTGAATTATCTCCAACAACCTGTTGTTCTCTTTCTATTCTAACTTCTGGTGGGGTAGTGGGTGTAATTTTCTATACTAATTATCTTATCTCCTTCTTGTACCCTTCCATTGCCTACGCGATATTCTATAGTTTCTCTTCTGCACTGATTTCCCCTGCTAATGTGCTCTCTGGAATTTTCTGGAAGACTTATTCAAGTATTTCCTCCAATCTATCTACGCGACGTTTTTCTTCTTTAGGTTCCAGTCACACATCTGTGAGAAAGGTCTCCAACACTTTCTTAGCTTCCCTGGATGTTTCTAAATTTGTGGCATCTGTCCTTTCTCTGGATTGTATCTCTTGTGCCACGCTTATTTGCAATTTATATAGGGCCTTTGCTGGAATAATGGATAGCATTAAGTCCAACTGTTCGACATCCTTCATGGGTTGTTGCGCGATGTCTTCATCTACTTGTAACATACTCTGACGTATCTAGAATTTTGCGCTCCCCACTATTTTTGTATGTACTGTCTCCTTCTCTCCCTGAATTGGCACCTATTGCACTATGATGCTCTGATGTTTGACAGTGAACTGTAAGTTTTCCAAAAACGATTTAACTTCCAATATCTTTACCATGAGTTATTCTCTCTAATATTTTGTGACATAGAGTGATTCCTCTCCTCGTTCTTGTACCTTATTGACTACTAACTCTGCATCATATTTTGTGATTGTAAGCTCAATGGGATTCTCATGTGCCCTCATCTTATTCCTCTATTCTCCCATTTGTAAGTTTCATTTAATTTTCTCTGTCTATGCAGGTTTTGTGACCTCTGGTGTACTTATAGTCCTTGTCTCTTGAGTGGAGGTTCCATATTTATTTCGAGCTTCCCCACTGGTTCATTCTGCATTGTCAGTTATGAGTACTGAAGCTCTTAGTATTATTTCCTTTCTACTTGGTTTCTTTGTTGTTTTCTTAGTACTTGTAGGTTTGCTATGCTCGACTAATTTTCTAGTATTTGTAGTTGGGATACTATATTTCTATGTTGTCACAACTTCTTCTCATTCCTTTCCCTTCGTTCCTTTTTTCCCTACTACTAGCACCTTCCATTGGTCCGACCATTCTGCAAGTATCCACTGGACTTATTTTGTTGTAATGCAATAATGCATCTTGAGCCATATCTTTTTTAGGTCCCTTGTTTATTGTATCCATGTGTTATGTCTATATTCCTTAAAGTTGGCTATCCCCTCATATTCCTTCACCACTTCAGGTGGGATTCTCCATGTATTTTCAATCTTCTCCTGCATCTCTTGGATATACATGCCAAAAATACTTGCGTTGGCTTTCGTTTGCTTGGAATCTATGTTGTGACGTAGAGATTCATACCTTGTTGTGCCACGTCTTCCTATTCTTCCCAAAAATATGGAATACTTTGGTTTCTCCCATGCATCTAGGGCTATCAAAAATAACAACCAAGAGTAGTGGAACTCCATTCCAACATCTTGCACATCCCTGCAGTCCTCCAAGAACATATTGAGTAGATACAGTAACCAACTCAGAAATTTACCTTTTGCGTACTGCACAACTATTGCGACCACCCATGCAGATGCCTCTTCTTTCTGACATTTCCTCAGTATCTTGCATGCCATCAAATTCATCGCAAATACAGTTTCTGGGTCATTAATGTTCTTGATAATTATTCCCTTACTACCTCTGTCTGTGCTAAATTTTTCCTTTGCCTCTTCTAAAATAGATTTTTCCTTCTTTTTTTCATCGAGGTATTTTTCTGTCTTTACCCCATCTGCCGACAATCCTGTCAATTTGGAAATTAGTGTGACATCTATCGGGATAGGTCTGTCCATCCATAGAAATACTCCATGTACGAACACCAAAAGTTGTTTGATGCATGTATTAACGTCTCCCTCCATGCCAAAATGGGGAATTTCCATTAAATTCATGATGTCATAGTTGTAAAGTCTGGTTATCCAGTGTTTGGGATCCATAATTGGGATGCCTTTCGAGGTTGACCCCTTGTTATCCATATAAAATTCCTTTGCAATTTCTAGGAATTTGGCGGCTTCGATTACGTCGTGATCCGCATACCAAAATTTGGGATCACATCACATCATATCTTCCACAATGATGACGGCATCCAGAATATGAGGAAATGACAATTAAATCTGTATTTGTGTGTGTGTTGATGCCTTCTTCTTTGACGGTCCTGTTTCCATTTCGTTTAGGGATTCGTCTTCCTGTACTTTCTCATCCACAGTGCATTCATCCTCTACTTATGGGTTTTCTTCTTCTACTGATGTATGAGACACTATTTTTTCACTGTCATTGTCACCCTGCTCATCCTCTGCATGCGTCGTTCCTAGGGTTTCTTTGCTAGGGTTTTCTTTCATCCTAGGGTTTCGGCTTCCGGTGCTTAGCTAACTTCTGTCACTTATTCTTATGGGTTTTATTCTTCAATCCTTGTCAGGATAATGGATTTTGTCTTCGTAGTGGGAATATCATCAATATCGACCACTCCGATCGTTTCTTCTAGCGGTCTGTAACTACTACAGGTCCTTCGCATGAAATGGCTTGTTTGTCTAAACTTTGGTGGAGTCATCTTCCTATATTCAGGAAAAAATGACTGTAGATATCGGTTGGGTTCTTCACAATATCATACTAACTCACACTTTGTTTTCTATCACTCAGTCACTCAAAAATCACAAGTGTTTTTCATTTTCCCAACTTTTCCCTTTTTATAGACTCTGTCATTAATTCTCTGACACATCCTTTCTTTTTCGTTCACCAGTTTTCCACTTTTCCTGTCATTCTTCGTCCCGTCGCACTGTTTTTACTTTTCCTACGCGAAGTCTTATGAATTATGTCGTACCAATTTTCTGTCTGTTGTGCCCTATCATTCTCATCTATATTCCTATCACTTATTCCTCTAACTACTTATTTTTGGATTTTTATTCATTTTTCTACTTTTCTCTTCCTTTTTCTTATTTTAACTCCTACTATTTACAATATGTACAAGTCTACTTGTTGCATTTCAATTACTGAGACTTAGTAGGTCGACTTGTCCCTATACAATTTTATTCAACTACCATTCACCAGTTCTTGAACTTCCTTTCCTACTTGATCTTTTAGTTGTACAACACCTCCATCTGTGATGCAAATACTCATTGTCATAGAGGAGAACCATATATCCCTCCTTAAAATTCTTCTTCTTAATATGTTTGTCATTCCATGCTTTATCCTTCTCTTTTTGTACCTTCTTATGGAAACTTTCTATGATTCTTTCTTCTTCTAATTCCACCAGTTGAGCCAATATTTCTTGCACTGCACCCCTTTATGTCATATTTGTAATTTGTTCAATGCACATTCTTGGTATCAAATAATCCAAGGGAACTATTGTTTCTTGTCCATACACCAATCTAAAGGGTGTCTTCCCTATTAGATTCTTGCATGTAGTTCTATAAGCCCATATTACTGTTGGTACCTTCAAATCCCAATAATATTTGTTCACATTACAAACCTTTGTCAAGGAATTCTCCAAAATCTTGTTGAAGGCTTCCATTGTTCCATTTTCTTAAGGGTGATAAGTAGTACTCTTATGGTGATGTATCTTAAACTCTTAAATCATTGCCTCAATGGTACTGTTAATAAAGTGAATCCCCTGATCACTCATTAGTATTATTGGACATCCAAACCTTGTCACTACTTGTTCAAATAAAAAGTGCGCTCCAGTATCGATGCTGCAATCCTTTACTGGTGTTGCCTCAGCCCATCTAGTCAAGTATTTTGTCGCTATAATAATATATCTAGCTCCTGATCTTTTGGATGGTGGATTGATTGGACCTACAAAATATATTTCCCACTTATCAAACACTTGTAAAGTTACTTGAGGTATCAATGGAATCTCATCCCTTTTGGATGGCTTCCCAACTCTCTGAAAAACATCACACTTTTGAGAGTATTCCTTTGAATCCTTGTGAACTATTGGCCACCATAATACTGCGTGCAATACCTTCTGTGCGGTAGATTTTCCTACGTAATTTCCTCCAACAATCCCTTCATGTGCCTCTACTAAAATGATATTCCTTTCATGCTCCATCACAGATCTCCTTAGGATTTTATCTTCTCCAAGTTTGTATAAATGACCCACAATCAATTGATAATATGCAACTCTAACCACCAAATTGTTCTTCTGCGCAATATTAAATTCTCTTGGTGCAAAGCCCATACTAAAAAAATCAATGATATCAATAATATACTCATCAACTATCTATACTAAAAACAATTGTGCATCTAGGAAGTCGTCTGCTAAGTTAATTGGTTCTTCTCCATTAATTATCCCAGATAAGTGATATGGTCCTGTATTCAATATTCTTGGCTTCATCACAACTTCAAAGTCAAATTCTTAGAACAAAAGTAGACATGTTCATATCCTTCCCCCCAACATTGGCTTATTGACTAAGTATATCAAGGATGAATGATCTATAAACATCTTGAAATATTTCCCTAACAAGTAATGTTTGTATTTATGCAAAGCATACACTATAGCTAATCCTTCTATTTTTTTAGTGTTATAATTTTGTTATGAATATGATAACTTTCTTCTTTCAAATGCAATAGGCTGATCTATATCACCTTCTCCTAGTTGTGTCAATACTGCTCCTAATGCTATTGCAGATGCATCCACATGCACATGAAATTATTTTTCCCAATTTGGAAATACTAAAATCGGTGCAATAACCATCTTCTCCTTCAAAATATCCAAACTTTGATGGAATTCATCATTCCACTGATACTTAGTTTCTTTCTTCAAAAACTTCTCCATTGGCACAATAATATGTGCATATCCTCTTATGAAATTCATGTAATACCCTGTATGGCCCAATGTACTCTTCAACTAGCGCATTGACTTTGGTGGTGCTAAGTTAACTATGACAAAAAATTTAGCAGGATCAACCAACAGACCTTGTTTACACACCACATGCCCTAACAAAATACCGAAAGGTTTGCTAAAAATACATTTCTTAATATTTAATGATATCTAACATTGTCTACATCTGTCTAACATTAATATTAGCACTGCAACATGGTCCTTTAGTAAGCTAAACATTGTCTAATCATCCAAGTAAACCTTCAAAAACTTATTAATAAAGTCCTTAAAAGTTTCTAATACTACCCTTGAAAAAATGGTAGTGCATTCTTCAACCTAAATGGCATAACTGTATACTGAAAATATCCCCATTCTGTAGAAAATTTTGTCTTATGTCTATCTTCAGGTGCAATCCTTATCTGATGATATCTTGAAAACGCATCTGTAAAAGAATAATCTTCTTGACCTCCTACATTCTCCAAAACTTCATCTATAAATGGGGTAGGAAAAGGATCATGTAGGAAAGCGTCATTCAATTTTCTCAAATCTACACAAATTTGGATCCCTCCTTGCTTCATTTCTTACACCACCATAGGGCCGATCAATTATGATTCTTCCACACGTTCTATGACACCAACTTCTAGCATCTTGTCAATTTATGCCTTCACTTTCTCTTTGTATATTGGATTCAATCTATAAGGTCTCTATCTGATAGGTCTAGCTTCTGGCTTCAAAGGGATCTTCATCTCTCATAATTCTCCTACTAATCCATTCATTTTTTTAAATGTCATTGGGAATAATTCACTGTACTCGTGCAGTAATTCTGTGATTCTTTCTACTATTTGATTATCCCAATAATATCTGATGCTATAAATATTTTGGTTTTCTGTAGTTCCAATGTTTACCTTCTTGATATTTAATGGTGCATCATAATCTTCTGAATTGAGATTTGGACCTTATATTTCCCTTTCTCCTTCCACTTCTAAGATCTAGATATTTCATGGATTATCCTCTATTGTATCTTCTTCTTCTGCAATATGATAACAATGTAACAGTTGTTTCATTGTTTGTCTATTCTTCTTTTGATATGCTAGAATTATTTCAAATTTTGGTTCTTCAAATATTCTATTTCTTACCACCTTCAATGTTGTATCTATTTATGGACTTTCATGCTCAAAGGAAAATGTAACTACACAATTCTACTGTATCTCTTCCTAGTTTGTAGTTTCTCTGCATTGTTCCTGTTCTATGTACTAGTTATTTGGAATTCCTTCTAGTGTGCGAATAAAATTATGTGGCCATTCTTATGGTGGCACTAGTCTCCATTGAACCAAGAACCTATCTACATGTTATTTAGGTTGTCCAATTCCATAATATTTCTCTTGATATTTCTGCTCTTTCTCTGCACTAAATCTGATGCGAAGTAACCTCTTGCACTGAAACCAATTGTTGATCTTCTCCTTGTGTGTACCCCACCAATGTAGGTGTATATTTCAAATAAATATCTAATATTGGTAATCTCTGAATTTCTACTTATTTTAATTCAAAATTCACCAAAAATTCTTCTAATTCATTCATACCATAAAAAATAGGAGGCTTTGTTACCTCTGATTCAATCCATCTTAATGCACGCGCCATTCTGGCACATCTTTTGGTGGATAATTCATGTAGTATTTTTTGCCATATTTCCAATCTTGTGTCAGAGTCTGAAGCATAAGAACTAATACTCCTCCAACTGATCATGCCATATGTAGTTGGTTTGATATAATCTTCTTCACACGTGGTAGTTATGTATAGCTGATTCACATCTCCAGTAAGATTATTATATGTTGCAGGATCCACATACTTGCCTCATTTTGAGGGATCCAATGGCACAATAAATCTGTATTTTTCATATTTAAAGATCATCTTCCTTGTCTTTAAATTGATAATAGCTTGGTTATCAAAATCCCAATACAGGGCCAACAAGTTTGGATATGGTGAAGTATTATCTACTATGTTAATGACTTCAAAATCAACCATGGTGCGCACAACATCTAGATATTATGGAATTCCTTTCAATATTACAATTGGCACTACTCTCTATTCAATAGGTGAATGCCCTAGTTGTGGTTCTCCCATAGCCTCCCAAGTTTTATTTGACAAGACATTTAATTCATACCCTAAATCTAGTATGATATCCCCCATGTTAAAATCACCCATGTTTTCATTCAACCTGGATTCTCAACTTGTTCTTATCTTCTTCTAGACTTGATTCACTGTCTTTACCCCTTCTTCCCCAAGACGACACTTTTTTAATAGATTTTGAAATATTTTCTCTGAAGGATACTCTTTTCTAGTTTGATTAAATAGTGGAGGCATGTCATACACTGGTATCTCATCTATTGGATTCGTTCTTGAAGTAGACACAATGTTTTCTTTCAAAATATCTTGTCTAGCTTCGTTGAGTATTTCCTTTTCTTTGCGTGCATCAAATTTTTGTTCAAGAATTGTGTTCTTCCTGACCCACTAGTACTGGTCCCGATCCTTCTTAGATGCAACTTCTCCTGTCTTAGTTCCACCTCTATTAACTATGTTAATATTCTTATCATCTTCTTCTATGTTTTCCACAAAAATGCATTGTACGTTATGATTGGTCTGGTTCCTCTTGTCTTGTATTTTTATCAAAAGTGTTGGACAATCTTCTATTTCATGGTATACTATGCAATAATACACACATGTTGCAAGTGGATGTGGGTAGTCTCTTGCATAGTTCCCTGTTTTTTTACAATTATGAAAAACTATTGGTCCTCGACCTCCTCCAAAGCCTCTTCCTCCACGACCTACTCTTATGAAGCCTCCTTTATTGCCTTAATTATATCCACGTGGCGTATTGTATTGGTGTCCCTGATTATATTGTGGTTGGGCGTTATTTTACTACGATGGTGCTGTGTAGTGTTGCGGTGGTGCTCCAAACTATTGTGCATTTTTATACTATAGTTGTACTTGAAAATGGTGCCCAATATTATACTATGGCTATTTTGTATTATTATGCTATGTCTTTTGTGCATGTTTTCCTATTCTATGTTCATCTTGCACCCTGTATGTATCTGAAATCCTTTCTTTCACCATCTCCAAATTTTTGTAGTCCTTGTCTTCGTGTCCAACCGACTTGAAAAAATTACAAAATGTGCTCTTTGGTACTGTCTGATACTTCTGAATTAAGGGGAAGTGATAGGTATCATGCCCATGTTTTTTTCAAATATCACATCATGGTGCTCTTGAATCTAAAGGGTTTGGCATACCTACTCCAATATACTACGCGGACAATGGAAACTCATTCTTATGATGGCCTTCTGTCCTACACATTGTACACCATACATCTTCTCTTTTCTCCTTTCCTTTATTATGATTCAACTGGAATGTTAAGTTCTTCAGATCTTGTCTCAATTCTTCCATATATGGATCTATGTGTTCATATTGATTTTCCTCTAATTGTAAAGTTGCTTGCAGAGCCTCAGCCTAGTTCTGAAATTCTACTACATCAAAGGGTACTTCAAGTGTGGCAACAAAGAATTAAAAAACAAATGTCTATGTTGCATATCAGTAATAGGGAACTTCAACTTACCTTTGAACCTTTTAAACTTTTGATCAACCTCCCAGACTGATTCTCCTAGCTTCTACTTAATCTCTATCATATCGTTCATAAACTGATCCTATGAGTTTGGTTTATGAAATTCATTGAACAACTTCCTTTTCACTTCTGCAACAGTTGTAGGCGCTCATGTTGGGTTATTTACTGTGAGACGCGTGTACCACTCTAATGCATGGTCTCTGAATGTGATTTCTAACTACAAAACCTTAGTATCTTTGTCTATAATTCACTTGGTTCCCCAAATATTTTCACAGATGACAATATGCTTCTCTGGATCCTCTGACCCTTCTCCATGGAATTTGGGTAACCTAATAGTGGGATCTTGACCTTCCATTGTGAATTTTGTTGTAATACCACCTTTGTGTGATGTATAAACTTGATTGCTTCTTGTTGAATTACTTCTACTGGAATTAGACCCTCATCCAAAAATTCTTCTACCACTAATCACTTGTTGGTTGACTGGTTTTTCTTCTTCCTCAATCTGCCACATGGTGCAAAGATCCTTTACCTCTTCCTCATCGCTATCAAATCCCTCTCATTGGGTTGTTTCCCTCTTTTTTCTATTCATATATTACTGGTAGGGTCATTCATTGCACGTCACCCCTTCTTTCCTTATGATATCCTTGGTCTGTTCACCATCCATCATGATGGGGTCCATTTCTTCCTTCTTATGACTACTCTTCATATCCTTCTCCATGTCTCATATCTTCCTTAGTGCTTCTCCCAACTTCCCCGTTCACACAAAATGGTTTAGTTCTCTAATTCCATGGTCATCACACCTTTATCATATAATAAGATCTTAATCGATGTGTAAAGAGACCTGATGTACCTCCCTATAGGTTCCTTCAAGAAATACTTCTCTACAATAGTATAGGACTTTTCTATGTCGACTACAAATTATGTAATAAACCTTGCAGTAACGTTATCTAACCATAAATCCATTGCGCGTGTGAATTTATTATTAACCCTTTCCAGTTGTGCAATGTTCTTAGTAGTCCATTATACTGTCCTAATTCGATTAGTCATATGGGTATCCTTCAACCTCAATAACCATTCTTGTAATAACTATGGAAAGTAAAAACAATTGGTTTCATGCAAATCAGTAAACACATACCTTTGTAGGTACTGGCGTGATGTATATATGGAACCCTTATTATCTTTCTGCATGAAATCTAGCTGCTTTGTCTCCAACCATATTTCAATCTCTTGTTTCATAGGATTCCATGGCCTGAAAATCCCTTTTTACCAGTACATCTTATTGATCAAACCCCTTCCCAGTTGTTCTTCTGATTTCCATCCAACAATAAACCATTTTTTCTATGTATGGGTTGACTCAGGTTCTACCTTAGTTATCCAAAAAAAACCTTTTCACCATCGACCCTTCTGGTAAACCAAAAGGCTACACCACGCACAGAGTGCACAACACAGTCTCACCTGAGATGGCTTATGGGTAACTGTAGGGTGCATATGTTTGCAATCATGGAAGGGGTTGGGGATGTTCTTTCAACTTCTTATTCTATTTTAACATGGATTCTACCATAATATTAGATCTGCCATTTTATCAATTCAATAACATCTATTCTGTCATATATATTCTAGTGTGCACTGCAAATAAACCCTAACAAATGCATTAATCTAACCATTCATTCATCATAAAGCATATGAAAATAACATATCACACATGGAGACACCATTTTTACCATCGTTCACCCCCACTAGGATACATCCATAAAAATCTTCTTCTTATTTCTTATTCTTCATCAAAATAACTCTGTGCGCATTATATCATAAGTTATGACCAGTGAGGCTGACCAACATTGCACCAAGCTCCACAACTTGCGACCTGAACCTCAATTACATCTCAACATTGACTCCATCTGAGCTCCACAACTCTCAACAATACAAAAACATAGACTAAAAAAGGACTCAAAATAGACTCATCGTGCACAAGTTCTAGGGTAGCTCATGCCAAGATATGATATGATATGTTGTCCTCTCCTATCTACCTCATACATCATATTTATACTAAAAAATGGGTTAAAACTCTTACATTATGAATAAAAAACCCTAACTCTAAGCGGACTCCACTTTCCCACTTTCTAACTGCCTTCCGCATGGTTGGTCTTCATCCTTGATTTGACTTCCTTCTTTCTCAATGAACTCCTTCATTTTCCCTTTTTCATGCTTATCTTCCTTCTTTTTTGGCGCACACTGCTTCCTTCTGTCCATTTTGTGCTTAACTCCCAAAATTTCCTGCTCCAACATAACCTAGATAGAGGGATAGGTCCCAAGGGAAGTAGGAAATAAATAAACCCTTCAAGAGTAAGTGTGATAGTGATATAGTTTTAGGGATTAATTCATGGCTCATGGTGTCATTTAATCCATTTCTATGAGTTCCTTTGTGTAGAGTGTGCTTTCTCTTGAGTTCACACATTCTTAGGCATTGTTTTCTCTAATCCCCCTTTATCAACCATCTTACTAGTCCTCTTTATCATATTTTCAAGTCCCCTTTTATAAGGTCTCAAGCTACAACATTTCTATTTGGGACTAGGGTGAGCACTAAAAGCATAGAGATCACGTTTGTATTGGTTTTGGGGATTCCTTTGATATCATTCCTTTCCTTATTTAGCATCATTTTCTTGTTCTTTTAGTAGTAGCTGTAATCAACCTCTCATCCTTTAGACCTTATTCTCATGAGAGAATGGATCATGACCCATTACCAAATTTTAGTACACTATTAGAGGCTCCAATATGAAAAGTGTTAAGTATGATGGGGAATGGAACGTTACCCTTGTGAGGGCCTCCTAGTAGTAACCATTTTCCCTGAGCGGTGAAAACATAGGACTAGAGAATAGAAGTTGACCACCAAGGTGAAACAATACAAATAACACAATTTCCCAAGACAATGATCCATTATCCAACTTCAACCAAAGATCCTCATTCACATTCCCAATAAATTAAGCACAACACTTTGCATGAAAGAAGGACTAACATACCTCATGGTGACAATGAATTACCATCTCCCATACACTAGGTTGCTTGGATGTGATGAGCCTTAGTTGACCTGTAGTTTTAAAGGTGAATGAGGAGGGATTATGGGTTGCCACATGTGGACATGGTGATCATCATCATGGTCAGGATCATGTTCTCCGTTATTGGCCACAAGACGCAATCTCCTGTAGTTACCCCTAGAAATGGGGGATAACAGGTCTCTTATCCCAAATGGTGTGAGGTCTAATTAGGATATCATCCTAGGGAGTGCCCCTACTTTTTTGTTGTACCTAGAACAACTGCCATTAAATTTTCCTTTTGTGGTAAAATTAAATTTCCCCCCTATTAAAATTTGTATATTAAGTTTGATTGAAAAGAGTAGTTCTTTGGATCTCATTAGTCTTATGATATTAACAAGGGATGAAAACTCTTTTTCCTTGATATTGCCTTTATTTTGATATACTTTTCAATATTGATTGATTTCCTAAAGTCTAGTAGATTGTTTGAAGACCTATTGATTCTTTCAGTTTCTTCCTACCCACGACTTAATTATTGAATTGCTTTATATTGACTTCCTTTTTATAGGGTTTCCTTGCATTTATTGGTTGTGTTCCATGTAGTTGGTACCAATGAACCCTATCAAAATCACATTATCATAGTATTCACATCAAAATGTTTAGTTTACCCTGTTTTACATTTTCTCGATAGTCGATGTCCAAGGTCGCTTTAGACTCATTTCATCAGATCCACAATTTTCATAGTATCATTGATAGACCTTTCTCGACAATCATCACCTAATGCTCTTTATCAAATTTCACTTTTCGGATGTGCATAATGATATCAAAAACATAACTTAATATGTTTTATGATATAGCTTATTCCTGATATATCACATCAAGAAATATTTATCGGGTTTTCTTTAAAATGGTCCCATTTTATAATCTATTCAACCTCTCCTGATATTCATTCATTGTGTCAGACTCAATGGATTGGGATTTCAAGTTGACGTTCACAATATTTGTGCCCAATGAAGTTGTTTCAATGACATCATGAGCCTTTTACCTTCCCACCTATTATGAGTTGTTGAATTTAAATACATTAATTTCAGGGCATAGGGTTGGTGAATTTGCTTTATTAACTAGATTCACACAGTTTCATTGTTATATTTTGACTTGTTGTTTAAGAAAAGAGAAACCGTATTTCCAGGACATATCCTAAACTATCAAGAACTCTTTTGTTGAGTTTTCTCATGATATAGGTAGACTAATTTTTATAGTGTTAATTTTATGTTATTTCATGTTGCTATGAAAAATAATAGGAACATTCGCTTCTTTTGAAAAACCATTGGTGTAACTTTAATTATGTAGGATCTCAAGAGAGAAGATGTCAAAATCCCAAACTAAAAGGGGAAGGATCTTACTAAGGAGGTTCATGTTTAGGAAAAGGACTATGATTCATTGTTACTATCAGACACCAACCATTTCAATAGAGTCAAGGGGTGCCCCAATTGGAATGAAATGTATCAGATATTCATCAATGAGGATTTACCAAAGGATGATGAAGACCTTGTAGTTTATCGAAACATCAAGAAGAGCAATTTTTATGTCATCACTTCTACACCCAATATTATGCCATATAATGATGCAATGATATGGGTTTTCTCACAGGTGGAGCAAAGTACAAATTACATATTGAATGATGATGGAAATCATGTTGCTTCTCTATGACCAAATTGTTGAGATATTCTTTCAACCCTAGGTATGATATGATACCATGTTGAAATTCCCCTTAACCTATCACCCGACAGTGAATTCCAAGAAAAATATATTTACTGAATTAAATCACAACTAGGTTACTCAACGAAACATGCAATAGAAGCATGAACAAGGAAACTAAATCAAGAACATAAGAACACCAAGAATTTTGGGTATAGCCTTGGAAAAAAACCAGAGGGAAAACCAATCCAATGATGCTTTTATTAAGGTCAAATTAGGGCTCAGGTAATAGGGAAAATGGCCCACTAAGATAATAATGCACTCTAGAAAAACTTGGATATCACTATGCTTCTTTACAGCCTTGTATCGACACATTTCCCAATACATCCATGAATTTCCTTTCTCTAACCTACGAACATCTGTGAATTTCCCTTCTCTGACCCGTGGATATCTGCGACTTTCTCCATGGATACTCGAGGGTGTGTACAAAAATCATGTACGAAAAGATCTGTATGACTTAGATCTTCCCTATGGCTTAGGTCCTCTGAAACCCACCTATGGTTGCTTATGATCTCTCTCCTCCTTGACTTGTATCACCTCTATATGAAATTCCTTCTCCACTTATCAAGATCTTGAATTATGATCCTTTGTGATCCAACTGTCTCATCAATACTTGGATGAAATCTCTTCACCCAACCAGTGAGATCTCCTCACCCTAGTGTAAGAAAAATTCCTTCTTTTCTCCTACACTCCTAACACTAGAAAAAGTCCTTATTTTCTATCCTCAACCTTGGTCTCTCACCAAGTCTCTCACAAGTGTATCTCACACAAGTCCCTACCTTGGTCTCTCACCAAGTCTCTTGACCTCGACCTCTCGTCAACATTCCCGATCATGTCGACTCCCTCCACACAAGTTTCTCTCTCCTTCTCCTAGCCTTAATTTTATAATCATGAGTTACAATCTATTTCTAATCTCTCAAGTGAGCTATGGTTGAGATTACTTCTCACACCCTCTTAAGATTTAGATTACATGTTGCATGCTAACAACGTCCTTAAATAACTCAATTCACTAATAAATACAATTTTACTTTAATTAATTCATTCTAACTAAAGTAAACTCAATACTAGAATATTTTTTACTACTTCCACATGCAAAAAACATGCCTATGTGGAATAACCTGTCCAATGCTACCAAAGACATCAACACTCCCTCGTAGCGAGGAAGGTACTTCTCCCACCTAGATTTTTCTCTATCTTCACTACCGAATACACTACCATGCCTTCTCTCCAATACTCCTGATTGGATTCTCCCTATGAAACATAAGATATCCTTGCCATGATGGTTCGACTCATCTTTGAAGACTCATTGCCTCTCAACATGATCCTAGAAGTCTCCTTCTTGTGAGCATCCTTCATGGCCATCTCATACCATGACTCCTTCTTGACTAACTTGAAAGGTTTCTCTTTCCTACCTAAAAATGAAATATGATTCCCTCTGAGTTGTTCAATATTCAAAGCTACCTGCTCCCTTTTCTTTGTCACTATGTTACTGGAAATTTCTCTCATAGGTTGTCCCTTCAGCCTATACAAGTTTCTCTCCCTAAATCCAAAGACAATTGCTTTTTTTGAGCTATAATCTCTAGGAATAATAGGCGCCTTTCCATCCTAAAACGCTACTCCAAATCCCTTCTTCTCAATCACTGAGACTGATATCACACTCCTCTTGAGTTATGGAACCCATAGGACATCCTTCACTCTCAATGTGCCTCCTGATTCCATCCAAAATGGCACTATTCCAAATCCCTTCACTGCATGTTTGGTCCCCATACAAAATTCCACATTCATCTTTGAGTCAGACTCTATGAAGCTCTCGAATATCTCTCATGATCCTATCGTATGACATGGAGCTACACTATCTATTAACCATGAATTAGCTAATATGATTCCCATGAAAGTCTGAGAAACCAGTAAGAACTATGTCTGTTCAAATTTCTTGCAAAACTTGTCTACTTGAGCCTTTCCCGACCTAACTACCTATGATTTCATTTCATTTCCCCCCTTCTTTCTATGCAGACATTTCCTTGCATAATTTCCAAACTTGTGACATACACATCACTTAACTTTTCTCATGTCCTTCTTCTTCTTTCCATCTTGAGTGATCGACTCTACATTGGAAATCTTCTTGAACTTTCCCTTCCTTTCCTGTATGGAAAGAGAAAATTTCTCATCATGGATCCTCTTCAAACCATCCCTGAACTCTAACCAAGTCTCCTCATGAATACAATCAATCCATAGTCTATCAAACCCTGGGATTTTATCTCATGCACAGATCCCCTACACAAAAGGTTCCCAAGACTTGGGAAGACCTATCAATGCTACATTCACCAACTCAACATCATGTATTTTCTTTCCAATCACTACAGGTTGATCTTAGATCTGTGTAATATTCATAAGATAATTCACAATCATGTCCTCACTAAACATCATAACAACTTGAAGGTGGTGCTTCAAATGAAGCAACCTTCCTGTGTTCTTGTTTTGGTATAGACTCACCAAAGCATCATACATTTCCTTAGTAGATTTCTTCTCATAAATGTGTGTAATCAAGTGATCCTTCACTAGTTATAGTAACACTTGCTTGGCCTTCACTTCCTTCTTCTTGTGAACTACGAACTCCTACAGATCCATAGGATATGCAGCCAAAGCCTCAACATACTCTTTGAATTCATTCTCCTCTAACATAAGAAGAATCCTTGCCTTCCAAGCTTGGAAGTTTGTTGCCCCTTCTAAATTATTTTCAATCTTCAATCTATTCATCATCTTCAAGATATGATCCGATAACCCTTTTTTGGAACTACCCTGTACTGTGTTGTATGGCCTAACTGTGAATTTCCCTTCCTCGACCCATGGATATACATGACTTGTCCTTCTTTGACTCGTGGATGTCCACGATTGTCTACATTGTGACTCATAGATGCCATTGTATACTTTCATAAACACATGTTCTTCCCAGTACTGTTGTTTCCCTAAAAAAGTGTCCTTTTATTTCCTCTGCTCGTTATCTACCTGATAAGATCCATCCTCTTTGTTTCCTCCTTTCAGATACTAGGCTCCCTATTTTCTTAAAAGCCTGAACTATGATACCATGTTGATATCTTATTTAAACCCTAGGTATGATCTGATACCATGTTGAAATTCTCCTTAACCTAGAACCCGATAGTTAATTCCAAGAAACAAATATTTACGGAATTAAAGCACAATGAGGTTACTCAATGAAACATTTAGCGGAAGCATAAACAAGGAAACTAAATCAAGCACATAAGAACACCAAGAATTTTGGGTAAACCCATGGAAAAACACCGAAGAGAAAACCAATCCAATGATTCTTTTATTAAGGTCAAATCAGGGCTCCTGTAACAGGAAAAATGGCCCACTAAGAGTATTATACATTATAGACAAACCTGGAGACTCACGTGCTTCTATAAAGCCTTGTACCAACACATTTCCCAATACATCCATGACTTTCCTTTATCTGACCTATAAACCTCCACAAATTTCCCTTCTCTGACCCACATATATTTTTTATTGTCTCCACTGAGAGCCGTAGATGTGTACATAAAGCATGTATGACAAGATTTGTATGACTCAGCTCTTCCCTATGGCTTATGTCCTTTGAATCCCACCTGTGGTTGTTTCTTCTCTCTCTCCTCCTTGATCTGTATGACCGTTAGATGAAAGTCCTTCTCCAAATATAAATATATTGAATTATAATCCTTTGTGATCCAACCCTTTCATCAATACTTGGATGAACTCTCTTCACCCAACCACTAAGATCTCCTCTCTCTAGTGTAAACAAAATTCCTTCTTTTTTCCTACACTCCTCACACTAGAAAAAGTCCTTTTTTATCCTCAACCTTGGTCTCTCACCAAGTATCTCACAAGTGTATCTCACACAAGTCCATACCTTGGTCTCTCATCAAGTCTCTTGACTTCGAACTCTCATCAACAATCCCAACCGTTTTGACTCCCTCAACACAAGTGTCTTTCGCCTTCTCCTAGCCTTACTTTTATAATCATGAGTTACAATTTATTTAATATCCAAAGTGATCTATGGTTTATATTACTTCTCACACCCACTTAATATTTAGATTACATGTTTCATGCTAAGAACATCCTTAAATAACTCAATTCACTAATAAATACAATTTTACTTTAATTAATTCCTTCTAACTAAAGTAAACTCAAGACTGGAATATTTTTGACTACTTACACATGCAAAACACATGCCTATGTGGAAGTACCTATCCGATACTACCAAAAAATCAACACAAATGAAATTCACTGAATGTACAATCTATGCAAACAAGAAGTGCTTCTGAATAAGCCATTATTATATGCCTTCAGAGATGAAAATCCTAGTTTGGTTGAGATGGTAAGAGAATGGTGGAGTGATTGTAATCCTTTCATAGAAAAGGATAATGCATTGTATAGATCCAATATTTCAAGGAACCATATCAGCTTCTGGAAACAATGATTTACATATCGTATTTTGAATATGGGTTCACTCACTTCAAGATTGAGTGGGTACCCTTAGCACACTAGGTGGCCGAAGTGGTTCAATTATTCAATTGGGCCCATATTTTATCCGTCAAGATTATTAAAGTAGTCAAAGAAGCTCCAGGGAACAAAAAATAATGTTTTTACATGTCTTATTTCTTATTTGATGTTGTTTGTTCATCAATTCCTTTTCTTTTAATGGGTTGGAGTTGGAACCCTGACAAGCCCCCTATACATGTATATTATTTAGAAATATGGAATAGTAAATTTAAAAAGTATTTTTATGATATCTGTGACAATTTCATGGAACCTGTATTCTATGTAATGTTTAATCGACCACCCTTTATATTATCAAAGGGGGCCATAGAAACCTTGAAAGACATAAATGATTGGTATATGGAAAAACATTACACCTATATCATGATCTTTGGGTGCACCTTTTCCCCTCATTTTCTTGCCAAGTATGTCCATTATAAGCTAGTTGTCAGATAAACTTCCTACCATATCATTGAGAAAGGAATCATCTCCTTTTTATATGCACATGCAAATAAAACATGACCAAAATTTCACATCAAAGTGGGAGTATTTTCATTACGGAAAGCTCCTTATGCAAGGAAAGAAGCCACAAGTCTCAAAGAGCTTAGTCTGTGTATAGGAGATGTTAGGAGACATGACCCAAGGGGTTTTATAGAACACCATATCAAATATGTGGGATTGGCCCCCTCTTACAAACATTAATATAATGATTTATATATCATATTCCATGGAGCCATGTCGTATGAAAATGCATTGATTAACATTTAGGGTAGTCAGAAACAAGACAAATTGTAAGTTGATCAAGAACAAAAAAGACGGATGGTCAGTATCCAAGGAGAAAAATTGGTAGAAGGTGAGAAAGAACAAGATGAAGATAAAAAGAAGGCCCACACTCTTAAAGAAGAAAAACTTACAAACAATGCCTTGGAGGCAGAGGAGCAACTAAATATGAAAAAGAAACAAGAGGAATAAGCCTCCCAAAATCTTGAAGAAGAAAAGAAAAATACAGAAGAAGAGAGAAAGAAAAATATATAGGAAGATGCAAAGAATAAGGTATAGGAAGAGAGGAAAAGAGAAGAAGAAAGGAAAATAGGTGAATATAGGAAGAGAGAAGAAGAAGTAGTCGAAGTAGAAATATTCAAACAAAAGAAATTGGAGGAAGCTAAGGATAAAGAGGCTGTGAAGATTGTTCCTTCACCAAGCCTAGGAACTAGTGCAAGAACAACACATGGGATTTCACTACTTAATTTCCCCATTGATCTTGGCACTCCACTAAACACTATACTAGATCATTTTTCTTACTCCTCTTCGCAAATAATTGATTTTTATGATTTTGTAGTATCCCTAGGGGATTACTTTTTCAACAAATCTCACAGGGGAATTTCTAAAAGAGCATCCAAGAGACAAAAGGTTGAAGATACTCCCAACAAATGAGCATCAGACCAAATGATTGTGTGGAATATTAGAAAACAAGATCCTCAAAAGAATGAAACAAACACAACTTCTTCTTTGAGCGCCTTTGCAGGTGAAAATTCTATTATTTTCAATGAGCTTAATGTTGCATTAGATACCTATAAAGTAAAGGTATCAATCCTGGAAGGCTATTTGAGGAAACAAACAACTCAGATAGAAAGTGAATTTAGACAACAATCCTATGATAAATGTCAACAACATAAGGCTGAGATGGAGGCCCTAAGGAAAGAACATCTATAGGATATTGAAAGGTTGCAAGTAGTGTGCCAAGAAAAAATCGCTATCTATGAGTAGCATAGATTGCAAATTAAAGAGTATGAAGAAAAAGTGAAAACTCTCGAGGCTCAATTAAGTGAGAGAAATAAAGCCATAATTTTCCTAGGAGTTTTGAAGGAATAGGCATTTCTTCACTAAATTGGAAGAAATCCAACAATGTCATGATGATTTCATGAAGTTACCTGATCAGGTAGAAATGAAATTAGACAAGATGAAATCTTCCCAAGATGCCTTCGATGAGATTGTAGATTGGCATAATCAATATACATAGGCCCCTTTAAATCTCCCAATATTTGATCACAGAGAAAGAAGAAAAATCCAAGTGTTTCTAGATACATGGAAGGCCTCTTGTGAAGAAGTCAAATAAATTGTTAGAATAACCACAAAATCATGTTTTAGGTTATGGAACTCAATGGATGGAATTTTGGAGCAGTTCGGTATGCCAACAATTAAAGAATTGAATTAGGAAGTTCCCAAAAAACTACAGATTACAGAGTTAGAAAAGAGTCAAGACAACAACAAACAATAAATATGTAAAAATATATGTTTTGAACAACTTCTTGGCAAAAACCGTTAAATCTATCCACTATCTCCAAAGCCTACATTCATAGAGTGCATACATAGTTAAAATGAGATGTTTTTGAGAAAATTTATGATGCAGAGTTACAGATAGAAAGAATGAAGTTCGATTGTATTGAAGAAATCTCCAAGGATCATGATGTGTGGATCATTTATAGAAGAAGTTTAGTTATTTAAAGGTATTCATAAATTTTGTATATGGTTATTATAACATCCTCTTATATTGTAATATAGGAATAAACAAAAAAGGTTAAAAAGAATGATTGTAACTACAACATGAGCAATTATTGAAGCCAAAAGTCCTATCTTGCTCTATAAAAGAAAGTTTTTGTAACCAAGAAACAAATTTTGGCCTATAAACGATTGTAATAATTTTTCTGCATGAAATAAATGATAGAATGACTATATTGTAGCCATGAATGGTATTTGATTGCTATATGGGATTTTTCTTCATTTCCAATTGAAGTTAATTAGTTATATGAATGATAAAACATACAATATTTTATCTATGTATATGGTTGAATAAAAGTAATTATTTCATCATTTCTATTGATCTATATGGATATTGGTGGACACCCACCTATTACACTGGCTCAAAACATGGTTTTCCACCTTGGAAGTTTTTCTATGGTTTTTCTGGTCCTAAACTTTTGGGGTCGTTTTGAGGCCCTAAATGACACTTTTTTTTTACTTGTATGCACCCGATATGTCCTTATTGGGTTGTATTAGGTCATTCGAAATTTGTACTCCTCGTCTAGACCTTTCTGATGGGGTACCGAGCACCCCAAACAAAGATCGTATGCAAAAGTTGTGCCTTTAGGAAGTTGATGTATCAACTACCCCCATCGGGGTCCATAAAATTTTGGTGTTTCATTTTATGGGGTTAGCGTTTTATATGTTTAGGGTTTTATCTTCATGTTAGAAATGCCTTTGGAGCCTCATTGTAAAATCATCTTCTTGCGAATGAGCATAGTTGTCACATCTCTTCTAAGAGATAAGATGCCACCATTCTAGCGAGTTCATTCTGTTATCCCTCGAGATGTTCCAGGATGTTATTGGAATGATGTCGAGACACCCCCGGGGCCAAGACTTAGGATGAATATTAAGGACATATTTGCAATGAAATAATTGTGCAATATTTGGGAAGTTCTTCCCTCTTTATCTCTCTTTCTTTTGAAATTATAGGACCTCAAAAACTTCTCGGATCAACTGAAAAATGCTCTCAACTGTTAGAGGAATTTTTCTATGAGTGTTTCATAAAATCAATCTTGAAAGGGGGATGAAATGTTGGATCAGAGGAAAAACAAAATAAACGCATAAGGCATTGCTAAGAATAAATCATGTAGCCTATGGAAAAGAACAACATGTTGAGTAATTAAGAATTCAAGAGATTTGACATATGCATATAGATCAATAAAAACTTGCTTCATATAGTTAACATATTCACACATTCAAACACATGGAGGTACCCTCTGCATATCATTTAAATGAATAAAGAAAATCACAAGAAATGGTCATACATTCAGAGGAAATCACTTCTATGTCATTACCATACTTCATACAATAATACTAAACATGAAGAATGGTATGTTGTCTGAGCTTTTATAAATCAAATATGATACTAGAAAACAAAAATGGGAGGATATGATTTACAAGAAAACAAACAAAATAGAAGAATCATAGACTTAAACTTAAATGTAGGGGATGAATCTCTAGTTTCCTGTTGCATTTATCAACTGACAGTGCTCAAGGATTTTGGTCAAATAGCTCTGGTTATAAGAAAATATTCAATTCCCCAAAATTTCAACATCAATAATGGGTGCCTTCATTGTATTTTATTGTTCTTTCTCGTTCCCTAAACTGCTTCTTAAAACCACTTCCAGCTTCTTGAAACCACTTCCAGCTTCTTGAAACGATTTCCAACTTCTTGATTCTTGGATGTTTCTCCTCTTGGTAAAATTTGGTTTAGCTTCACCTGGGTGAAATTATGATATAGAGAGAGATCATGGGGCATATGTAAACTTTCCAGCTAAGATATACATCATGCATGGCTCCTGAAAAGATCTATGTAATCATTTCTTCTGCAAAAATTCTAAAATACATTGTAGAGATTGCATGAATCGACCACCGTCAGATCAACACTCGGTGAGAAATATTAGTCGTCGATCATAGGTATCCCATCAGAGCAATAAATGGTTTCAAATATATAAAACTCAAAAATCATTGGATATACTCAATCAAATATGGACCGTTAATTAGAGTTGCACCCATCATAGCGATTGGGGTTTGGGATTCAAAAAAGACTCCGAAGAGGGAGGTATGAAATTACATCTCGAATGTTGATATGGAGCTATGTAGGGAGGTTTGAAAGCATATTTGGACCACTAATATGTTGGAAGATTGGTTGTTGTCATTGATGTCAACCCTAGTCATGGGTTTTTGACCACAAGATTGATAAAGGTATTTGGACATGAAGGACAATGCACATGCATATGCAACACCCATGAATGGATAGTATACATGATGTTGTTTCCGGTGGTATGTGGCACGTCACGTGGATCCTCATGGTTGAGGAGAAATAA
>ML805667.1:294822-305890 GCA_009831015.1 Picea engelmannii
AGGATTTTCTATGCTATATTGATATTTGGTTCTTAACATGAGACTCCCTCTCATGTAATTCAAATCCCTAAGGTTTCTCTATGCATACTTCCTTCTCAATGATCCCATTGCGGAAAGTTGTTTTCACATCCATATGATGTATCCTCCACTTCATAACTGAATCAATAGAAATAATAGATCAAATAGAAACATACCTATAAATTAGAGTAAATGTCTCCTCGTAATCCACTCCCTCTTTCTGGGAAAACCCTCTTTCCACAAACATCACCTTGAAATTCTCGATGCTACCATCTGCAACATGCTAGATCTTGTAGAGCCATCTGGAACTCATAATTGAATTCTCCTTCAGTCTTGGCATTATGTCCCAAACATCATTCCTCATAATAGAGGTGTACTCGTCTACCATGGCATCCCACCATACCCGATGATCTATTTCTTCCTCAAAACTAGAAGGATCAACATCAATTATGCTACTCATAAGCACCATATAGTTCGAAAAATTCTTCAAAGGCCTGTGCTTTCTGACTGCACTCCTAGGAGCCTCACCAATATCCTTCAATGTCTATAATATCCACTTGGTTCTCATGACAGGTCTGGAAGCAGTTAACTCCTCATCCCCACCTGAATTTTGAATTGTTGAGTGTTGCTCATCCTTCGGAGCCTTCTTCTCCTTGTCCTCTGTCACTATTGATGACTCCTGAGATATCCTAGATGCTAAGTTCTCCTTGAACTTAACATATATACTCACAAATGCCTTCTTCTGAACTAGAATGAAGATCCTATAATCCTTTTAGGTCTTGTTGTACCCCATAAATATATCCTTCTTTCCTAAAGGATCCATATTCATCCTCTTCTCCATAGGCACATGGATGTATACTAGATAATGAAAGATACTCAAATGACCAATCCCTTGTATATTTTAACCTTGTACAATTATTTACTGCAAATATATTTTCAGTAAAAGAACAAAAAATATACAATGGAAAATACAAACATTACACAGATATTTTTTCCCTGGAAACCCAAACTGGGAAAACCATCATATTCTATATTCAATCATGGTGATACAATGTTTACAATACAATATACATATAGGAGCCAATGACAACCAAACCCCTAACCCAACGACATGGATTAGTCAACAAACCTAATTCATTAAATGGAAATAGAAAACCATTGGCAAAAATCATGTGCCAAAAAACCGTCCAACAATGGACACAAGAATCAAGGTGACACAAAAAATGAGGCAAAAATGAAACACATTTCCCAAGGAAAAATATTTTTTATCAGGGGTGCTACCCCCGAACCCCCGTGTAGGGGGGATATCACCCCCCCCAAACCCCCTATTGAGGGGTCTGAGATCCCTTTAACTCAATAGTAGGAACCAAACCTGACTTAGAGGCCCAATTAGACTATGCAACATTTAATGGGTGGAATGGTTCTCCAAATCTTTCGATCTAGCCAATTTATCGATGGGCTTTACTTACTGATTGACAGGATATCTTTCTATAAAAGTTCCTCCTTCAGATTAAACGTTCTCTTTTTGTCTTTTCTTTTATTAGATGAATCTAATAAAGTAGGGTGTGATGGTATAAACCAACTGATAGAAAGGATTCTTAACTACTGAAGAAGGTTGAGCCTAGGATAACCCTCATGCTCTAGCATGTAGACAACAATATTCACACCTATTATAAGGATAGTAATAATATGTTAACTTGTTGGTGTTTCAACAATGACCGAGTTACAATTATTGAAATAAAATACACATGTAATAATATGAGTGCAAGAAAAATAGTTCCTTATCTCTACTATCAATCACACATTAACACAACGATTTGTTTTTCATCATTGAGAACAAAAGAACTGTTAAAATGTTGAAAAAGATAGCTTATCAACAGATTCATAAATTCTTACTCGTTATGACATCAACTACTGAAATATAAGTTGGAAGTAGTTCCTCCTCAATAAAATCATATAATGCTTTTGATGAAAAACACAATTTTGTCTCTGGTTCTAAAAAAAACTTCTTAATTAAAGTTGCTCATAAATAATTATTTACAATTCTCAAAAAACAGGGTCTTTTCCCCAAAACCATCGACCCTTTCTAAAAGGTCAATCCCCCTATTCATAAAGAATCACTAACTAAAAATAACTGCTACAAGTTTGTGTTAAGTAAAACAAAATATTTCCACATGGCGATTGATCTCTTTTTTCTTTGGAAATCATATCGTGGTTCTACTAGAGTGTATAACTATTCTCATATTTTGACCACTTGATGAAGAGATCCTCGCATGTGTTAGCATATAGGAATTTGTGTTGGTCCATCGGGGTTGAAAGGGTTTCCTTCACTTCTATTGCCCGCTCTCTATATTTGATGACTTTGGCACTTAAACGTTGCATAACTGAACGAGCCTTGATCGGATGTTCCATAAAATTTTGTACTTGGCCTGGTGTCATGCTCACCACCTATGCAATCTCTGCTTCCCATGCTGAGTCCTGTTATGCATGTCATTTGACTATGTCATGCAAGTCGACAAATTATTCGGGTGACCTGAACTCTGGGAGACCAATGTCCTTCATCTTTTGATTGATATTTTCAAAGCTTCTTTCACATTCAACCCACCTCTTTTGTATCTCTTGTTGAGGTTCCTGGGCCATGTTTACCTAGTATTCAGTGGCATTCCTGATCCAAGAGATGGTGCTATCCATCATCACTCGAATTCCATGCTCTTCCGTGTCTCATCCCTTCTACATTGCGTTGATGTAATAAATTCATTGTATAGCTTGGTATGCCTTTTCATACCATCTATCCATGTCCTTACAGGTTTCCAATGCCATAAGGGTATCTTCTTGATAATCGACTACAGATGTAGTGAAGAGATGTTTTTCTCTCTTGAACCTTGCATATGCATCTTGGAACTCACACTTCATAAAAATTGTGGCCTGCATTGAGTCTTGGTAATATTTTTCTAGATGGAACAGATGGTCTAGCTCGTTATGTGCGATGACCAGTTCCTTTTCATATTTCTTTGCTTGATCCAACATGGCATCAGTGATATCCATCCCTGCGTCAATGAGCTTAGATGTCTTCACATTTTACGTACTGAGCAACTTCTCCTTTGTGGTGATGAGAATCGAGCTATCTAGCATGAGTCTTCTTTCCTTATTGGTCCTCCTCATGATGTATTTCCTCTTCCCATCATAAGAAATTGCCTGTATATCGATGACCTCATCCATGGGCTCAGGGATTTGTTGGTCTCCCCGGGTCAGAGTGTTTTCCAAGCTTCCTACCGTATGTATTTTCTCTAGAACTGATCCTTGTAATTCTTTGAAAGGGGGAATCTTCCATATGTTCCAATGGCTCGACCTTCATTTGGTGTTCATCGACTAGTGAGGTATCGACCAAAATTGAAGAGACGATGATAATCTCAATACTTACTTGGTGATTGGTTGTTATGGTGCTGATCTCTGGCTATTGCAATTCCTTGTTTTGTCCACTTGAACCTAGCTCATCCCTGGAGCTGTCTTTCAAGGTCCCAGTTAGGTCTAGAAGTTCAGTGTCTAAGGCACTCTTGACCTTATGGTCACCTTGCAGAGGGTTTGGAATTGATGCATTGGGGGTTGCAATAGATGCTCCCCTTGGTTCTTTCTCCTCTATAATTGGTATCAGAGTTATAAGAAAGAACTTCGATCTCTCTTCATCATCATAGATAGTTATTATAAGGTCAAAAAGGGTATTAGGCACACCTGTTTCACCTGGTGTTCTTGGAATCTCATGCTGGGCTGCAATGGTCATCGGTGATCTGACATGTGGTGATGGAACTATGGGATTTTCCAGACTAGAGGTTTCCTCTAGTGGGGTTGAATCTAATCCATTTAGCTCCTCTTTGACATTGTTTGGGTTGGTTGGGGTGATCCTTGTCATTTCTGCTAGTTGAGGATCATTCTCTATCTATTGGATGACTCTTTGGGATTCTTATAATAACAACATTCCACTTCTTTGTGCCTATGTGGCTTCTGCTGCTCTGTTTTCTTCTCTAACCCCGAGAGATTTTTGAGCCATTTGTTCTATCGTTTCGACTTGCTCATCCATACTCATAGCTTTGAACTTAGTCATGTTTGGGTTAGCTTTCCTCTGTAGTACCTCCTCCCAGTCCTGAGCACATTCTGTAAATATCTCATCTTCAAACTTGTCATGTGCATATGGCCAACAGGAAGAGACTTGTGATGCATGTTGGAGAACCAGGCCTTTAGGGTCATGTTTGCAGAATCAACCTATTGGGAACCTATATTCTAACTGGATCAAACCCTCTTGTTTATCTTATGCAATGTGCTTCACTATGTAAAACCATACATGGAAACCATAGGGTATGAACGCTCATTTGTTTTCCTTAACCAAAGTGGCATTATATCCCTGCAAGATGGTCTAGTAACACATTTATCCTACGAAAAGATAGTCTGGGATGTGAGCGGGGAGTAAATGTGGTGCACCAGTGGCCTCAGACACCCTAATATAGGTCGTGGTTTCATCTAGGTACCAGTGTCTTACTTTTGAAATCATTTTATTGGTCGCTACAGACAGTCTTGGGAAGTCCTTTTTGAAAATAATGAAATAAACCCAAGCTATGAATTCATCACAAATGAGAGCATACAATTTCTTGCAACTATTTTCCCACAGGATGTTGAAGTAGACATGTACAGGTATCTCTATGACGTGCCATCTTAGATTCATGTCGGTGAAGAAATTCCTTGTGTAGATCACATCTTGTAGATATGACACCATGTGAAAAGCGAGCGCTTCTCCTTCCTTCAATGTTTGAGCCTGCAATATGTTGGTGCTCAATTGCTTGGAGATGATTTGTCCTAGTTGAAACTACTCCCAGAAATAGCCACAGTGTATGCCAGGGGCATCCATGCTTCCGAGAACTTTGCAAAATATTTCTCCTCGTATAATCGACAAATTAGAGCCCTTAAGTAGATGTATGGTTCCCTTAGATTTGTTATCCCGTACCAGTCATTTATCCAGTTTTTGAATTCCTTGTCTTCCTTCCACCAGGAGGCCATTAATCAGTTGGTTTCATGGAATTCATAGAACTTCACCACAAAATTTGTGTTCAACCACTCCTTTGGGTCCCTAATCTTGTAATATTTCTGGACCTTTGTCAAGAGAAAAACTCTGACACATATGCCATTCTCATCATTGATTAGGCACCTCTACGTGTATGCGTGATAAATTATCCAACCTAGAGTCTCAATGCAGGGCAATAATGGGGTTCAACAGGCTACCATATGCAAGCACGACCACCAGATATTCAGAAAAACCTAGTCATCGAGCACCCTTACATCCAGGTCGTTGTGGGGGATAAACTCCAGGTAATCTTCCCGGTTGATTCTGTTGAACAAATCTCCCCATTGTGGGAGAATTATCTTTGATCCAGTGGTTTCTTCTGTATCACTGAAAGCAGGGGGTTGAGAAAATTCCTTCTTGGTCGATGTTTTGATGACCAGTTCTACTCTAGGAGAAAATTCCAACTACCTCACAGCACTGGGAGAAGATCCTTCACCAATATCTGCTTCCTTCAATTTTGGTGCCCTTGGTGAGCATCTGGTCGTTGGCTTCCTTGGAGGAATTTTTCCTACAGAGATAACACCATTAGACATCGTGTTGCATATAGAATGCCGATACATAAAAATGAAACCTTCGAAATGATAAAATTAACACATACCTCTTCTTCGCACTAGCTTAACCTGGCTTTGAAATTCTGAGAATCAAATGCAACTCTTGAGATGCTCTCTTCACTTCTTCGGTTGCTCTAGAAATGAGAAAATTGTGTGCATAATGTAGGTGTTCAAAGTTGTCTTAGTGATTTAAACATAGATAATACTTACCTTGTCACATTAGTTATTCAATTCGGGGTGTAGGTGTGGTTCTACATAATCTTCCGCCAGATCCGCATTATGCTTGAGATTTAAATGCAGTCTTAGGTTGGAGGCACAGGCACAGGCTATAATGTGGTTCATCAACGATTTCAAATTCTTGTTGTTCGATCGGAACATGGGGTATCAATGTATGCGGAGTGAAACATTAATTGTCCTATTAAATGATGGAATCAGATCTTATTTTGTTATGAAAATGTCCCATCATTCCACTAATTTAACGAGTGGATCGGGAGTAGACGCGTTTCTTTAGAAAATGTTCATTGATATCACTTGGAAAAAAATCCGACGCCGATCCATCTTGCCGTACAATGCTGATGTGGAAATGCTGACTTGGAAGTGTGACCAGGACACGGGGAAACCTAAAGTGACTTGGGATGAAACTAGGTCATACAAAATGCCTATGCGACAAAGACACATGGTGTTTGATATTGGTGTATTCATTTAATCATGTTATTCAGAATCAAGGATTTTCATTAGATAAGAATTTTAACAACAATTCCTACCCTATCGATGCCGAAAAAGTATCAAGGATTGACAATCAACGATAAGTTTAAACCATTGTTCCTGGATTACCCGCTTCGAAACTTGCCAATGCCGGAAACGCATCGGGGATCAGTCATCGACGATGTGTCAATGAAATTTTTTTCCATGATTTAACTCTTTAAGATTTCATCGACCCAAAACAAATGCATCAGTAATCGGCTATCGGAGGTTCATCATGGCCCATGTCAATGTTTATGCCTCTCAAATTTCATCAATGTTGATGTGAAATCGACCATTTCCTGAGTCTTCTTTGCAAACAAACAACGAAAATCTACTCTGTTTTTTACTGATGTCGATGATACATCGACGATCGAAGATTATTGTTACTATGTGGTCATTTTACTTGCTCAGATTTTTCCGACGTCGAACATAAGCACGTGGGTCACAATTTTAGCTACAGATTCTTAGTTAAAATTTCAAGTTCTTTTTAGACACAAATATTTCACTTTGATAGGTTCAAATAAATCCAACTTGATCGATGATGGGATATGAAAATGAAATCAGTGATCCCTCCACAATAGACTCAATTCAGAAAGAAGAACAAAGAAAAACAAGTGGTACCCAAAAGAGAAAAAAAAAATATAAAATATTTTAGGGTGTGTTGAGCACTCAACACCCCCCTGTGCCCCCAACACAACATAGCAAACACTAGAGCTAGTCGTGCAAAGAATATAACACATACCCAACATCCCTAGCTTCACTCTTAAGAAATCCTCCTCTAGAGTCTTGTCCCCCAATATCTTGTGAGGACTCTTGTTTTGCACATATACCTATGTATTACACACCTCTTCCCAAATAAACATAGGAAACTCTTGTTCATGTATTATAGCTTTGGAAAAACTGACGATTGAATGATTCTTTCTCTATGAAACCCTATTTTGTTTAGGTTTGTATGAGATTGTCAACTCCCTCTTGATCCCTACCTCCTTCGAGGAATCCTTGAATTCATTGGAAGTGTACTCCTCCCCATTATCCAACCTTAATACCTTGATATTATTCCTTGTATGGTTCTCCACCTTAGCTCTAAACTCTTGAAACTGAGTGAATACCTCATCCTTGGTTTTCATGAAGAATATCCAAGTTTTCCTGGAAAAATCATCAATAAACGTCACATAGTATGATGATCCCTGTATTGATGCTACTGAAATAGGCCCACTCACATATGAATGGATAAGATCCAAAATCCCCTTGAACCTACTCTCACTTATTGGAAAATAATCCTTGGAATTCTTTCCAAGTGAAAACCCTCTACACACTCCCTGCTACTCAATACTAAACTTTGGAAGACATGTAACAATTCCCCTCAGAATTGACAATGCCCTGTAGTGTAGGTGTCCCAACCTCCTCTGCCACAAATCACATAGGATTTCACTATTATGTACCAAATTATGAAAAGGATTTCCCTACAACCTATACAAAGTTCCCTCTCTAACCCCAACGACCACTATTGTTTCTAGGCTATATTTCTATGGATGTATGAGTACCTTCCCTCTCTGAAAAGTAACGAAAAAATCCCTATCCTCCATAGTTGAGAATAAGAGAAAATTATTCTTCAAACCTAGTATATAAATCACATCATGAGAATCTAGCAAACCTCTTGACTCGATTTGGAACATAATTGTTCCCTCTCCCTTCACTACATACTTGACATCATCACCAAGTTTCACATGAACTAGACTGCTAAATAGCTCCCGTTATTTTTCCATATGACAAGATGCACTGATGTCCAAGAACCATGCACTCCTAGTAGTTGTGTTGGTAGAAAGGAAAGAAACCAATGAGTAATCCTTCTCAAAATTCACTGCAAACTCATCAAGTTTCATCTCAGCTAATGTTATTGTCTGTGTATTTCCCTTATCCTTCTTCTTCTCTAGACACTGAGATGCATAATATCCATTCTTATGACACGAGAAGCACTTGATTTTACTCAAGTCCTTCTTCTCCCATGGTTGCAATGATCCTCCATCACTTCTACCCTTCTTGATAGAACTCTTTCCTTTTCCCGTCCTTATATTACTGACAAGGGGAAGGTTCTCCTCACTACTTCCTTGCTTGTTTCTCTTAGAATCCTCTTAAGTCTCTTACTAGATGCAATCATCCCAAAGTCTTTTCCAATATGGAATATGTTCCTGAGCGACAAATAACTTGACAAACGATTCCCATGACTTGGGAATACCATTCAATGACATATTCACGAGCTCTACATCCTCTATTTTCTCCCTTATGGATGCAATTTGATCGCATACCTATATTATCATTATGAAATAGTTGGTAACATTGTTAGAGCTAGACATCTGCATTGATCTGAGTTTATTCCTTATGACCATCTTCTTATTCATGATTGTGTTCTGGAATAACCCTACCAAGGCATAAAACATCTCTTTGGTCATCCTCTTCTCATATAAGTGAGGAATTAGATGATCCTTCACTAAATCCAAGAGTACCCTCTCGACTTTGATCTCCTTCTTCTAGTGAACCACCAAATATACATGATCTATCAGTGGAACAACTATTTTTTCCACTAACTACCAAATTTCATCCACTCTTTCTTTCCAATATAGGCAGTTGGATGATCCATCCAATCTTTCTTCAACTCTCAACAGTGTTTTTGCAATCCCTAAGACTTGATAAATTTCCCTAGAAATAACATGTTGCTGAAAACTACCCCATGTATTGAACTGTACAGACTTGTATGTGATTTTAACCTTTGGAACTCATGTATGTACACACCTGTGTTTATTGCAACTTGTGTATATGTGCCTCTATCCAAAGAGACCTGCATATGTACATTCTTATCCCTTTTGTAACCTAAGTACAACTCCATAAAACTGCAAAACCCTAGTTTTGCCTTAGTACATTTGTTTCCCTGAAATCTGTCCTTTGATTTTTGCTTGTTGGTTATGAATATGATAAGATCTCCTACAGATTGGATAGATTTTCTATCAACTGCTATGGATATGAGATATGGATTCCTCTTAGAGCATGCACTTTGATACCATGTTGAAATCATCTTACTCCAATCCTAAGCATCTTGTTATCTATTGATTTCATTACTGCAAACCAGATTAGCAACTCACAAAACAAAAATACATTGTTGGAATATTCAACTCAAATAAAGATACATGAAGCACAAATGGAAACTAAATCATTCACACATAAACACCAATATTGTTTATTATATACCTCTGGAAAAACCTCGTAGGGAAAACCAGTGATGAGAATTATTTTATTATGATAAAATCTATGATCCTATAATAGGGATAATGGCTCATTGAGAGAAATACAACTGCAGACAAACCTGGAATTTGTTTTTTGTTGTACGACCCATATCTTGGATGCATTTCGAGGTGTATGCACCTTTCCTTAAGAAAACCCGCATATATGCACATGTCTCCATTGTGACCCACGTACACAACCTCAAGGACTATAAGAAAAAAGATGCATGGTGTGAACCTTTCCTATGGATTTGCTCGGCTAAAACCCACTTGCATCTGCCTCCATTCTCTCTTCTCTTTGACCTAATATCTATATGGAAGTCCTTCTCCACCTATCCAAGATCTCCTTGAATCACAGTCCTTCGTGATCCAACCTTCTCTGTTTCTACTCTCTCAACAGAAGCATCAAGTGTCAAGTTTCTTCTTTTTCACCCTAGCCTTGATTTTATAAGATTGAGTTATAACCTATCCCTCTTTGGCTCCTACATGTACCCAAGTAGGAGCCAAATGTTATCCCCCCATGCTAGGTATAACTAAGGAGATGATGTCTCGAGGCCCTCAGGCTTCATACATGGAGTACTGAGAGGTTAATGAGTAGGCATAAGCCCCTATATTACCACACATCACCATTTGATCGATGACAACAACATCCACCACACCAACTTGGCTCACATAGGACAACAGGTCTTTCTCCATGAGGTAACAAGTTTGGTTTTGTGGTAAGTGTCATTCTAATAAATAACGAATTTGAACATGTTGCAAAGCATCCTTTCTTGATTTTGAAGATGTTTTCTTGGAATTATGCCCTTTGCCTCATTTCCCCTTGGTGGTTGACATGTTTTACTAGTAAGTGGTCACCCTAGGGAAAAGGGTTGCTACTAGGTGGTCTCCTTGAAGGGTTATTGTATCTCTCCTACACATACTTATCACTTTCCATACTTCTTCCTTTTTCGTCTCCGCATCTTTTGGGATTTTGAGCATATTGACCCAAGAATGTCTTATACCTCATTTCATGGGAAGAAGGGGCTAATGGACCAGAGATAGATTGCAGTTTCTATAAAAGAATAATAAACTAATGCTAGAAATAAAGTGAACACAACAAATGAGGACTATCAAAATCTGGTCTAATTTGAACTCTACCTACTCAGTGCCCACTCCAGCCCCAAATTGCAAATGATAAAGCTTGAAAATTATGAATGGGACTAGAAAATTATAAATAAATGAAAGAAGGGATTGGAAATATGGATAAAAAGGGGTCTGGGAAAAATAACACCTAAATAGATGGTAACTCAAGAGAAAGAACACCCTCTACAGATGCACCCATAAATGAGACAATATGAGCTCTTGTATGTCAAGAAACCCCATGCCCA
>ML805667.1:320859-336720 GCA_009831015.1 Picea engelmannii
TGCTCTGATACCAACTTGATCTAAAAATGAAGAAGACTTGAAAAACTTGAATAATTATTGCAAGTGAAATGTTATGTGTTTAAAGCAACCGGATCAATTTGCAACACATAATTAAGGATTACTTATGTAAAATACACATAGACGGCAGCATAAAATAATGAACATCAGCACATAAACACAACAACTTGATAAAGGAGTTCACCCCTCTCTGGGCTACATCTCCTGGTCCAGCTTCCAATGGATCATTATTATTAAATTGCTCAAAGTGCTCAAAAACATGCCTTACAATGCTCAAAATGACAAACTGACTGCTTCAATGACTTCCCAGCGTCCCAAAACCCCTGTCTGGGCTCTTTCGGCACCTGAAACGGTCAAAAAATGAAGAAGATAGCCTCCTTGAAGTCTCCCTCTTCAACTTTGTTGTCTCTGGTTCTACAAATTGTACTCCTCCTTGAGCAAACCTGGCTCACACGCTCATTTAAGCGTAAAAACTCAGTCCCGTGCATAACCGCGCACCGGTACAAACCGTAGGACTGTTAAGGGCGCGCCAGCCCCTAACCGCCTAGGCATCTAGGCACATGGCGCATGGAACCATAGGCTAGGTGCAAAAGTAGTTTAACCGTTATAACTCTCGGGTGGTTAACCCACCGGTCAAACCATACACGCACTTAACCAAAGGTTAAAACATTCCCGCGCGCATGTTTTAAATACAATGGCAACATATATATATGCATTGCAATACATTGCAATGTAATACATTATAATGCGCGCGCCAATGGTCGGGTTTTAAAATATATGTGGGTCATATGTATACGATGAGACCGCGGATCGGGGCTTAGCCCCGACCCGTCCCCCTTTCCATTTAAAACAACACAATAATTCAAATATATGTGCGTTGGAATATGAAACAAGGAACACGGGTCGGCATAATGGTTAGCGGAAATCGTAAAGTCATATGTTGTGGGAGGTCCAGGGGTCGAACCCCGTGGCCTCCATTAATTTTACATAGCCATTATAAGCCAACCAACGAGGGACACGTGGCGCCCAAGCATTGGGCCACGTGTCCTCTTACCATTCGCTGCCAACGAGACACGGGTCAACACCCGATTCGCCAGCAACCATCCAACCAACAATTGCCACGTCATCACTGTACGGTCGTACGGTCCTGCCACGTCACCGTACGGACTGTACGGACAGGTACAGTCAGCATCCCAAATTTTTGCCTGATTGGCTTGGCGGACAGATCGTGATATCTCCTCCATACGGACTCCGTTTGCGAAAGTAAATATACCGCTGGAATCAGGAAGACGAGACGGATGCAATGGAACTATTTTCGTCGCATTCCGATCACTTTGAAAATTGAGCAAAATTTGATCCCCTGATCACCAGCACAAGCATACTTCTCATGAGTGGGAAGCAACTCCTGAAAGAAGTCAAGGAATAAAAGGAGATGCAGTTCATTGTGGTGAGGAAGCCCAGAGTCATCCTTACAAGTACTTCAGTGAATGATCTACCTAAAGAAGTTCAGGAGCTACTGGATAATTTTGCTGATATAGTGGTGGATGAGCTGCCAAACGCATTGCCACCCATCAGGAGTATCAGTCATCATATCAACTTGATACCAGGATCAAGCCTGCCAAACAAGGCATCTTACAGATTAACACCTTGAGAAAATGAGGAGCTAAAGAACCAAGTCCAAGAGTTGTTGGATAAGGGCTTAGTCAGAGAAAGTTTGAGCCCATGTGCAGTACCAACTGTGTTAAGCCCAAAGAAAGATGGAGGATGGAGAATGTGCACAGACTTGAGAGCCATCAACAAGATCACCATCAGGTATAGATTCCCTTTACCAAGAATGGATGATTTAATGGATTGTTTAAGTGGAGCAAATTTCTTTTCTAAGATAGATCTGAAAAGTGGATATCACCAGATCAGGATGAGAGAAGGTGATGAATGGAAAATAGCCTTTAAGATGAATGAAAGCCTGTATGAGTGGCTAGTTATGCCATTTGGCTTAATGAATGCCTCGAGCACTTTTATGAGGCTGATGAATGAAATTATAAAAGATTTCATTGGCAAGTTTGTGGTTGTATATCTGGATGATATATTGGTCTTTAGCAGGACTAAAGAGGAGCATTTGAGGCACCTAATGTTAGTAATGAGAAGGCTACAATAGGAGAAGTTGTTGATCAATTTGAAGAAATCCTCTTTTATGAAAACACAACTCATTTATTTGGGTTTCGTGATCTCTTTGAATGAACTGAAGATGGATCCAGAGAAGGTGAAAGTGATCAGAGAATGGTCGTCACCAAGGAGCATGTTCGAGGTAAGGAGCTTTCATGGTTTAGCAAGTTTTTATAGAAAGTTCATTAGAGACTTCAGTGGGGTTTGTGCACCCATGATGGATATAGTGAAGAAGAGGCACAAGTCTTTCAAATGGACAGAGGAGGATGAAAAGAGCTTCAATATACTGAAGGAGAAGATAACAGAACGACCAATTCTGGTCTTGTTGAATTTCGAAAAGACATTTCAAGTAAGATGTGATGTAAGTGGAGTTGCAATAGGAGCAGTTCTGAGTCAGGACAATCGACCTATTTCCCATTTCAGCGAGAAGCTGAATGAGACTAAGAGGAAATACTCCACATATAACAAGGAGTTCTATGCCATAATTCAAGCATTGAAGAAATGGAGGCATTATCTTGTCCCGCAAGAGTTTTTCTTGTACAACGATAACCAAGATTTACAATTCATAACCCGACAAGAAAAACGGAATCAAAGACATGGAAAATGGGTTGAATTTATGCAAAATTTTACTTTTGTCATAAAACATATTGCTGGGAATACTAGCAAGGTTGCCGATGCATTAAGCAGGAGATGTTTAATTCTGCAGGAATTCCAGGTGAAGACCTTGGGGTTTGAACACCTTAAGGATATGTATTGTGATGATACAGATTTCAAGGAGGCCTACGAAGCATGCACAAGCCCTATACTGAGAGATAGAAGTCAGTGGACATAGTATATGGTTCAGGAAGGATTTTTGTTCAAAGGAAATCAATTGTGCATACCAAGATGCTCAATGAGGGACAATCTTCTGAAGGAGAAGCATAGTGGAGGATTGGCTGGACATTTCGGCCATGATAAAACGTTTGCACATTTGAGAAGCTCATACTATTGGCTAGGTATGAGAATAGATGTGATAAATTTGGTGAACAGATGTAGAATCTGCCAACATGCAAAGGGGAAAAGACAGAACACTAGATTGTATCAACCATTGCCAATACCAGAGAGGCCTTGGGATGCAATAAGCATGGATTTTGTGTTAGGATTGCCAACAACACAAAGAGGATTTGACTCCATATTTGTGGTGGTGGATAGATTTTCAAAGATGGCACATTTCATCCCATGCTAGAAGACCAGTGATGCAACACATGTTGCAAATCTATTTTTCAGAGAAGTTGTGAGACTTCACGGCCTACCCAGGAGCATTGTCTCAGACAGAGACACAAAATTTGTTGGTCACTTTTGGAGGACGTTGTGGAAGAATATGGGGATAGATTTTTCCTTCAGCTCATCTTATCACCCTCAGACATATGGGCATACTGAGGTGGTAAATAGAAGTTTGGGAAACTTATTGAGAAGCCTGGTTACTGAACACCATAACCAGTGGGATCAGATTCTGCCACAAGCAGAATTTGCATACAATGACTCACCAAACATAAGCATTGGAAAGAGCCCATTCCAAATACTCTATGGAATGAAACCCAGGGGAGTGTCTGATTTAAGGGACTTGGAATAGGGAGAGATCAGAAGTGCTAGAGCAGAGGATTTTTCTGCTGAGATGCAGAGACTCCATGGTCGGATCAAAGAACAATTACAGAGTTCTAATTGGAAATAAAAACACAGAGCTGATCAACATCGCAGGGAACTTCAATTTGAAGTGGGAGATCAAGTTTTAGCACATCTTAGGAAGGAAAGGTTCCCTAGGGGAACATATAACAAATTGAAGATGAAGAAGATAGGACCTTGTAAGATCTTGAGGAATTTTGATACAAACGCCTATGAGATCGAGCTGCCATATGGTGTGGGAATTTCACCCATATTCAATGTATTAGACCTGTACCCTTACAGGAAAGATGACACAGAAGGGTCAGAAGATCAAGGAAAGATTCAGTGGGAGAAACAGATGCCTGTGGCAGAAAATCCGTAGATGGAGAAAATTGTTGATTAGAGGATTGGCAAGAAGACCAAGAGGAAGACTTATTTTGAATATCTGGTCAAATGGAAAGGACACCCAATAGAAGATGTCAGTTGGAGAAATGAAGCTGCTATCCAGAAGCAGGGAAAATCAGTAGAGGAGCTCATGGACAGGAGTCCATGAATTTTTGTCAAGGGGAGTATGATGTAGGAGCATCGTTGGCAAGCATGCAGAGGCAAGACCACTCAACACGTGTGAGTTCTTCCAGAAATTCAACGTTGATAGTTGCAACTTATTTTGAAATCCACCTTCACTCAGCACCGAAATTCACCTTTGGAGGCACAATTGAACTGATGCCTAATATTACCCTTTCAGGTACGTTTTGAAAATTGTAAATAGAGCAGGAGTTTCCACTTCGGCTCTGGAATGCGACTGAATTAAAATAGTGTAGGATGGATCTTAGAGTAGGCAAGTAGCCAGGGGAAAGCCTAGACACATCTTTGAGTTATGTAGAAGTTTACACACCTAGTTAGAGAGAGCTGGAATACAGAGAGAAACGAGCAGTAAGAGAGAACTGTGAGTTAGCAGGAGATCTCAATCTTTTGAGTGAATGTAATTTTGAATGTATTGTGTAGCCAGTGGGCACTTGTGAATATAATAGAATGGAAAATTGACCCAAATGTATGGTGTTTGGACTGTGTACATTTTCCTGTTATTTTTTGTTTTCATGAACAAGTGGATGGAACTGTGAATTTTCCCAGTTTCAATTGTTTCTCTTCATTGGAAGCTCTGCAAGGTGTGCATCGAGCTAGAGAGGAACACCGTGGATCTAAGTTATCGAAATCCCTCAAACGCAAGGAGTGCGCAGGAGATCAAAGTCTGAAGTAGACAAATCTCAGGAGGGATAACACTTTGGACGGTGTTGTCAAGAACAAGAATTCACTCCCTAGAAGGAACAAAGGTTGAGTCGTCGTAGACTTAGAAAATATTCTAAGTTGGAATCGAGTAAAATCTCAGGAGGAAGAACGTCGTCGAGTGTTGGATCACTGTGGAAGTTCCCGTGGATCGTCCGATTGGAAGAAGGAGCGCAGACTTTAATGCTGCATAGATCCAGGTGAGGGGAGTTCAAAGATCTGAATGGATAGTGGAGAATCCTCGAGGAGGAACATCGAAACCCCACAGGCCGTTGGATCAAGTGGAGTTGCGAGGATATTAGCGGTGAAAGTTTCTCGATGCCCATTTCGGCATTTCAGGTACCGCGAGTTGGAAAGAGAAAGACTCTTGTCTTTCAGAATCCCGAACTGTGAAATTGCAATTTGACCGAAATCGTCGATCCCAGGGATCGTGGTGAACCATTGATCGAATGCCAGGATATTTCAGCATTTCGGCATTTCGTCCATCAGGGGTTCTAAGGGGCAGATATATCCCTTGTAACTGGATTTCTCGAAATCACAAAACCCGAAGTCGCGATTCACAAAAGTCGGAGGATAAGGCGCTCATACATTTTGGCTTTTCGACGACCGGAGATTCCAAGGAACAAGGATACTCCTTGTGTCCTGATTTGGCGAAATGTGAAATCCCGAAGGAACAAGGGCCGATAAATTTTGGAATTTCGGCCACTGGGGGTTCCCAGGGGCAGAGATATCCCTTGTAACCGGATTTCCCGAAATCGCGAAACCCGAAGTCGCAATTCACAAAACCCCGAAGGGATAAGTGTTGGAACATTTCAGCATTTTTCCATTTCGACATTTCGGCCACCGAAGGTTTGAAAAGGGAAAGGAGGGACCCTTGCATCGCAATTCCCTGAATCGTGATACCCCGAAAGAGAGAACGCCAAGCCAGTTCGTCATTTCATGGACCAAGATTTCGAAAGACAAAAAACAGGGGAGTACATGCACCGCGATTCTTCGAATCACGAAAGTCGATAGCGCTTTGGCGTTAAGTGCGTGGACACAGAGTTGTGGTCACGTGGATGGAGGCTAAGGGAGGAGCCAAATCTTATTAAGCCCTTTTCGGCATTTTGGGACCCCGGAGGTTGAAGGGCCAAGAACTGTCTACCGCCGGAATTGCGAAATTGTGAATTCCAAAATCCCAAAAGGCGGAACATGGTCATGGGTAGATTTCGGCATTTCGGAGTTCGGGTGTTCGAGAGACCAGGAGTCAAGAGACGTGGAGTCCCGGCTCGCGGATTCGCGAAACCCTGAAATGCGAAAAGGAGGCGTGCACAGGTTTCCTCAAGACCTGTACCAGAGGACGAAGGGACCTGTGGATCCATCCTAAGGATTCCAGCTAGAGCCCGAAGGGCCATTTCGACTCAGGGAAGAGAACGATCCAGAGACCGGGAGGTCGCAGAGTCCTGCTGAAGTAGGGGTACTGCATCAGGAAAGGTAATCAAGTTTCTTTCCTCAACTTCCAAGGAGGAGATCACATAAATTGTCTTCTTTTTAATATTTTCCAGGAAGATTAACATAGGAGAAAATCTAACATTGACTATATAGTCTATAGCTGAGAAAACAATTTTGCTGTAGTTTATTTTAAGAATTATGGCACTTTATTAGACCTGGGAACAACTCGTTGAATTGTGATAATACATCATATTTTTAATGTGATTCTTTCCACAGTTTGAGAACTTGTTATCCATCTCATGGTTTCTTTGGAATTTATATTTGCACACTAAAACTATATGTAAACATTTGGAATATATATATATATATATATAACTTAGCTATCATATAAAAATTTAAGTCACACAACAACCCTTATATGACTATTGTATTCAGATCTATATCTCTCATAATGATCAACATATTAGAGTACATTTCTATGTAATCTCACATGCTATAATTATCATGACGTACTTAGCTACTCAACAACAAAGTATGATTCTATAAATCTGATTGTTACTTTACTATTCCAAATATACAGTAGCAAATGTACATTCTAATATTTCCAAGAAAATAACAACATGACAATGAACATATATAAATGGAACCTAGAAAACAGAAGTAACAACAAAGTTCCACCCAACCGTAGAGAGGATCAACCAAATTTACTTGATCGAGTCACCCCCAAGCCTGATCATGAATCCATAAGGATGAAAATAGAATCCTTTCTATCAACAAGTCTTTATATTTTTGCAGTTTCCTAACACCTCAGTGCTCACACAACAACTCCTCGGTTCTTTGGTTTTGAAAAATATTATTCCAGAGGTTCTTCCTCAGTTCCACATGCTAAGCAGTGTCCTTCCTCCTCACACATGTGTAGTTATCAGTTTTCCTTGGTCTTTGTCCTTTTCCCAAAGCTCTTTTATCTCTTGGGAATTTTTGCAGCTTGGAAATCCTTGATTTTCAGGGTGTGTCAATCATCCAGATTGACTTTCGACACATGTCCTTTCATGCCCAGGGTTGGATTCATCTTGTTCCCCACTCATGGATTCATAATCATCCCTTTTTAACTTAGTTGTTACTTCTATTCCATCCTTTATTAATTAAATAAAAATCATGTCTCTTACATCTTTCCAGTAAAGTAGGACACTTGGAAAGCCAATGTCTTGCACAATAATTAAATTAATAAAAATCAAATTTTCCTACAAATCCTAATTTTAAATTTTCCAATTAAGGAAACTTATTAACATACCAAACACTTTATTTGAGGGGTATTACATACTCTTCCCCTTGGAATTAACACTGTCCTCAATGTTAAATGCTTATTTTGTTCTGTTCATCCTTGGAAATAGAGTTGGATATGTCTTCCTCATGACATCCGCCAACTCCCAAGTAGCCTCTAAAGGACTGAAGTTCTTCCACTGCACTTTTACCTGAATGATGACTTGGTTCCACAACATTGTTTCTTTCTTGTCCAGAATGTTCAACGGTTCCACCTAAAACTCGCCTTCTAGTTCCACCTGTAACAAGTTCCAATCAATTACATGAGTAGGGTCATGGACATATTTTTTTAACAACTAAATATGAAAAAACATTATGAACTTTTAAATTTTCTGATAGTGCTAGTTGATATGCTACTGGGACAATGTGTTCTAGCACTTTAGAAAGTCCACAAAACCTCGGTGCTAACTTTGAGCACTTTCCAAGTTTTAGTGAACTCTTTCTTGCCTTCACCCGGAGATAAACATGATCTCCAATATTAAATTCTTTATGTATTTGGTTATGATCTGTGTATCTCTTTTGTCGATCCTATGCCACCTTTAAATTTTGTTGAGTCGTTTTAACCATTGATTCCATTTCTTGTAACATGTCTGGTCCAAACATGATCATGTCTACTGGATCATCCCAACTAATAGGAGTCATACATTTCCTTCTGTAAAGGATTTTGAATGGAGTCATTTTGGCTGAGGATTGATAGTTGTCATTGTATGTGAATTCTACCAAAGGTAAGTAGTCTTCCCATTTTGTCGGTTTATCCATTACATACATTCAGAGCATGTATTCAATAATTAGCTTAGTACATTTGGTTTGTCCATCTGTCTCTGGATGGTAACTGGTACTAAAGTTCAACTGTGTTTAAAGACCTACAAATAAAGTTTTCTAGAAATTTAAAGTAAACTTAACATCCCTATTAGAAATTACCTTCTTTGGTATTCCATGTAAACTAAAAATATTTTTCATAAAAATTTCTGCAATATGAAAAACTTTGTAACTAGAGTTTACAGGTGTAAATTGTGCAGATTTACTAAACTTATCCACTACTACCATAATTGAGTCATGTTGTTTTTGATTTTTTGGCAAACTTGTGATAAAATCCATTGATATTACCTCCCATTTCCATTCTGGTATAGGGAATGGATGAAATAAACCTACAGGGTGTTGATGTTCCTCCTTCACATGTTGACATTCTAAACATTTCACCAAATAATCAGTTGTATCTATTTTCATATTAGGCCAATAAAACTGTTTTCTTAGTGATGAAATCATTTTCTGATATCCAAGATGGCCTGAATAAAGATTTTTATGGATTTCATTAAAGATGAGAAATTTTAAATCCATTGAATTAGGTATATATATTCAGTTCTTAAATTTCCGAATTCCTTGTAGGTCGATTCTGAAATCTGTCCTATTTATTTCTTCTTCACTTGTCATCAATTTTTCCTTTATTTTTACATATTCCTCATCTCTTGTATCTGCAGATTTGATTTTTTCACCAAGGTCATTATCAACTTTACTCACAATTATTTCATAAATGTCGTCTGTCCTTCTGCTAAGTGTGTATGCAAGTTTATTTTCCTTGCCTTTAATATGTTTGATTTCAAAGTCAAATTCGCTTAAAAATTACATCCACCTGGCTTTTTGTACATTTAATCATTGCTAATTTAACAAGTACTTTACGCCACTATTATCAGTTAGAATTAGGAACTTCCTTCCTATTAAATAATGATTCCATATTTTTAATGTATGGATCATAAAAGCTAATTCTAAGTCACGTGTCACATAGTTGTGTTCATGATCCTTTAATTTTTGTGATTCAAAAGAAATCACGTGCCCTTCTTGTGATAAGACTCTGCCTAACCCTTCCTTATTGGCATCTATACAAACAGTGAAATCTTTATAAGGGTCAAAAAATTTAAGGATTGGTGCAGTAGTTAAACATTCCTTTAATTGATCAAAACTTTCCTGACACTTTTGTGACCATACAAACTTTATTCCCTTTTCCTGTAAAGATGTAATAGAAAAATATTTTATTTGAAAAATTATCAATGAACCTTCTGTAATATCCGGTTATTCCCATAAACGATCGTATCTCTGCTACATTCGTGGGTCTAGGACATTATACAATTTCCTTTATCTTTTCGGGGTCCACTGCTATTCCATCCTCTGAAATAATATGTCCCAAATATTGTATCTTTTTCTGGTAAAAGTCACATTTGCTGAATTTAGCATAAAGTTAATGCTCTCATAATGTTTGTAGCACCATTTTTAGGTGTTGTTCATGTTCTTTTTCCGTCTTTGAATAAATTAGAATGTTGTCAATAAAAATCAAAACAAGCTTATCTAGATATTGGATTAATATAGTATTCATTAGGCACAAAAAAGTGGTTGGTGCGTTTGTGAGTCTGAAAGGGATTACCACAAATTCAGAATGTCCATATAGTGTTCGAAAATTATGTTTTATTGATGTCTTCATATTTGATTTTGATTTGGTGATAACCAAATCTTAAGTCGATATTAGAAAATATTTTCGCTCCTCCCACTTGATCAAATAGATCATTAATTATCGGTAAAGGATACTTATTATTTAATGTCATTTTATTTTACTATCGATAATCAATACATAGTCGGAACGTTCCATCCTTTTTCTTGACAAATAACACTGGTGCTCCCCGAGGTGATACACTGGGTCTGATATATCCTTTGTCTAGTCATTCATGTATTTGTATTTTCATCTCTGTTAACTCGGGAATACTCATTATGTCTGGTGCTTTCGATACAGGGGCAGATCCTAGTATCAAATCAATAGAAAAGTCTATCTCTCTTCTAGGGGGTAATTATGGTATTTCATCAGTGAAGACATCCTTAAATTTCTCAAAACGTCATAGTCCTCTAATTTTGGTTTGTCCTCTTCATCTTGTATATTAATTACTTTAATTACATACAATTGACACCCTTTTCTTATACATTTCTTAAGCTACATGGATGATAACTGTCTTACTAAGATCAGTTTTCTTAGCCCCTAAACTGTTCTCTTTACCTTGTTTTCGTCTTGATAAACAAATGATTTTTCATAACAATTTAGCAGAACCTTATGTTATTCCAACCAATCCTTACCAATAAGAATGTCATATGATCCTAAAGGTAACACATTTAAGTTAACCAAAGTACTCTGGTCATTTATTCCTATGTCACAATTAGAAATATATTCCAACACCTTCCTTTTTGTACCAGTGTCCAATTGTACTAACCAAGACTTATTGTTTTTTACCCATTTCAGCTTACAATCCTCTACTAAAGATGGGTTTATGTAACTTAAACTTGCCCTAGGGTCTATTATAATAGAGACTTGATTTTTTTGTATCTTACCTTCAATTTCTACTACCATGGATTGATGATCAACTTGTCTTCCTTCTAAGGAAGCATTAATTTTGTGTATGTAATTTCCCATATCTCCAACTGTGGTAGCTTCTTGTAGATTGTGAACTATAGCCCTACTTGTTGGATTTAAACGTGGAAAATTTCTTCACAAATGTGGTTCTCCACACTCTCAACATTTCAATGGTTCTCTAGGACTGTCTACAATCTTCTTAAATCCCAAATTAATTGATTTGTTCCCTCCTTGAACTTGTTGTGTGCTAGATGAATGATCATTTCTTTGAAATCCTTTTGTCATATTTTGGTAAGGAGCTGGTTTGAACCCTTTCTTTCGTTGGTTTAGATTATCCTATTTTTTTCCTTCCATACCTTAGGAGTTTTAGATCTCTATTTGTATTGTTCATAACACATTCTAGCATTTCAGAACACTTCATTCAATTATTTAAGATTGTCAAATTCAATTATGTCTTTGTATGACTGTGGTAGACAGCTTAGGAATATCTGAATTTTGACTTTATCCTCTTTGATATAAGGTACGAATCTTAGTAGATCTAGGAATTTATTAATTAGATCGTCCATTGACATTTTTCCTAGCCTCAATTCATAAAATTACTTGGTCTTTCTTTCATAATAACTTTCCGACATGCACTATTTCTTAAAATATTTCTTAAAATCTGAACACTCCACTCTTTTCTCATTTAATCCTTTTGTTAATTTCATACCTTTCCACCAGATGCTAGCCTTCCCTTTTAAGTTATAATTTTCTATTCTAACTTTCATATTACTAGAATAATTATAAATCTGAAAGTATTTTTTGATGTCTAGTAACCAAGCTTCAACTTCTTCGCCTGTTTTTTACTCTCCATCAAATGTAGAGGGTTTTATCTTTTTTTAATTCAACTTCCAGGTGGTCTAACTGTTTTATTTTCATGGAAGAGGGTGTTTGTAATTATTCTCCCGGTTGAGTGTTGCTTGAAGATCTATCATTTGACTTATATTCTCTGCTTGATTTTTCAGATGATTGGTTGCTAGTTTCTTTGTTTACTTATGATTTCTTTGATTTACTCTTCTCAACCATATTTTGCAATAATATCTCATTCAACTCTTGTTTCTCTTCCTATTTCTTCTTAATCTTCTCATTGTCTTCCTTAAAAGTCTTAAGCTCCACTATGAGGCTCCTCATAGTTTCCAACACCTGAGAGGCTAAATTGTTTTCACTTTTCTGTTCAGGGTTTTGTTGGTTGACATTTCCTTCAAGTTTAATTTCTTCTTCATTTTTCGACATACTGTAGGGTCGAATATTATCATGTCACTTTACAAGGAAATATTTATCCGAGTAAGAAATTAAGCATACATAATTATGTTTAGATTTTTTTTTTTGTTTCCTCCCATAAGTTCTAGTGTTGTCAACCTGTGCTATGATACCATATGTAGTATACCTACCAAATCTACCAAATAATTATTTTTCTTCTTACAAACATAGGAGAAAAAGGTTTATTTACATTAAGAACCTATACTATACGAAAGTCCTAACATCACCAATACACTTTCTGTTTGTGTCTCTAGGTCCTTATGACTTTATATAAAGTTGCTAATTGATTTTAAATTATCAAAATACAAGCTATGTTCGCAAGGTATTTTCTTTGTTTAGAAGTTACCAGTCTTACACCCTAGATAAGGTCTTTTCCTCTGTTTAGAAGTTACTAGTCTTACACTCTAGACAAACATGTAATATTATTCATATAAAATATTATTGATATATAACATTATACTTATATAAAATTATTCATATGTAAAATCCCACATTTAAGCGAATATTGTAGTCATATGTCATGCTAACATATTTAAGGTCCATGTAAAAACAACTTGAATAATCCTAGAGCCATTACACTAAGATTATTGACCTATGTCGTGAACATATCTTAAGGCCAAGGTTTAAACGTATTAGAATGAACTTGGAATATTCTTAGAGAAATTTAAACCGTTTATCCATTAAGGTTTACTTACCCTCATATTAAAGTTCAAAAGTAACACTAAGCTTCACACTTATGATACAATGTGTCCTCCATGAATTGAATGCATCGGTTATTGTAGTTAAGATTTCACTGTATAGAGCACACCAAGATAAGCTTTCAGTCTTACGAGTACTCTTCCCATTACTCGGCTTACTCGCTATCACGTGCTAGAGCCTTTTCTTGTTTGACACGCCGCATGGACCATGGTAGGTGGTCCATGCGGCGTGTCAAACAAGAAAATATTATTTTCTTCATTAAATATTACAAGGACTTAGTAGAATTGTGTACACTTACTTATTAAATTATCGTGTGGAATAATAAAATATTATACATTTCTCTACAGGTTGTAATCCTCGCAACTCAGAATGAGTCAGATAGGAATGTGAAAGTTAATTGAGTTCCTTTCCTCGGCTTCCAAGGATGAGATCACATAAATTGTCTTCTTTGTAATTTTTACGAGACAGATTAACATAGGAGAAAATCTAACATTGACTATATAGTCTGTAGATGATAACATAATTTTCGTGCAGTTTATTTAAAGCATTATGGAACTTTATTAGACATGGGAACAACTCGTTTAATTGTAATAACAGATCATATTTTTAATGTTATTCTTTCCACAATTTGAGAAATTGTTATCCATCTCCTCGTTTCTTTGGAATTTATATTTCCACACTAAAACATATATATAAACATTTCGAAAACACACACACATACATATAACTTAGCCATGATATAAATATTTAAGTCACACAACAACCTTTATATGGCTATCCTATTCAGATCTATCTCTCTCATAATGATCAACATATTAGAGTACATTTATGTGTAAGTTCACATGCTATAATTATCATGACGTCCTTGGCTACTCAAAAACAAAGTAAGATTCTATAACTCTTATTATTACTTTACTATTCCAAATATATAGTAGAAAATTCACATTCTAATATTTCCAAGAAAATAACAACATGACAATAAATATATATATATGGAACCTGGAAAACATAAGGAACAATGAAGTTCCACCCAACCGTAGAGAATATCAACCAAATTTACTTGATCCAGTCACACCCAAGCCTGATCATGAATCCATAAGGATGAAAAGAGAAGCCTTCCTATCAACAAGTCTTTGTATTTCTATAGTTTCCTAAAACCTTAGTGCCCACACAACATCTCCTTAGTTTTATAGTTTTGAAAAAAATTATTCCATAGGTTCTTCCTTAGTTCCACATGCTAAGCAACATCCTTCCTCCTCACACATGTGTATTTATCATTTTTCCTATGTCTTAGTCCTTTTACCAAATCTCTTTTTCCTCTTGGGAATTTTTACAGCTTGGAAATCCCTTATTTTGGGGTGTGTCAATCATCCATATTGACTTTTGACACGTGTAATTTCATGCCCAGGGTTGGATTCATCTTTTTCCCCACTCATGGATTCATAATCATCTCTTTTTAACTTGGTTGTTCATTCTATTCCATCATTTATTAAATAAACAAAAATTTTGTCTCTTACATCTGTCCAGTAAGTAAGGACACTTGGCAAGTCATTGTCTTGCACAATAATTAAATTAATAACAATCGAATTTTGCTACAAATCCTAATTTTGAATTTTCCAATTAAGGAAATTTATTAACATGCCAAACACTTTATTTGAGGGGTATTAGATGACATCACCCCTAAAAGGGGAAACTACTTTATGTATTTGTAATTTTAAGTTGTAAAGGGAAAATAGGGAGGGTCAACCTTTATAATTTGATGTTGACTTTTGGAGAAGTGGAAAAATTGGTTTTTAGTGATCTTGTATACATAAAGGTCACTTTTATTTCATTTGAACATAACTCTCACTTGAGAATTACATAACATCGGCTGGAATTTTCTCCCTATTTGGGAATTTTTCTCTATCTCTCTCTCTTGCTGCATTGTGGATGATATTTATTGTCATTTTGTGAAGAAAAGATAGGCTCTATCTTTTGGATACTTTATTCTTGGCATACTAGTGGAATATTCTTGATAAGGAAGGGTTTCTTCATGCTTTTCTTGGAATTGGTAAGGAATTTCTGCATTAATTGTGTTTTTTTCTTCTTGTTTCAAGTTAAATTTGTCTAAATGATGCAGGAGCATCGTCAACATCAAGCGAGCCAGCGCGGAAGCAATCAGACAACTGGACAAGTGCCAGCGCAATTTTTGAATTTCTCTTGGATTTGATGCGCGAACATAAATATGGCAATTTAATGAAGGCACACTTGTATAATGCAAACGAACCTTCAACCATTTGCTCTCGTCCTTAGTAGGTAGAAGGCATTTAAAGTAGTTAATGCAGGTAGATAGAATTTAATTCTAGATTAGACAGTTTTAGAGCGCAAGAGGGAAACGGGATATAGACACCCTCATTGTATATTGTAAGATTATTGAAAACAAGAGAAGAGCCAGAGCATGCAGAGAGCTGTGTAAGAACACCCATGTACAAACATTTGGATTAATAGAAAGAGTTGATTCAAATTCATGGTTTTGTGTTTGTTCTCTGTGTAGGAATGTTGAATGATATGCGCTTGATTGTTTGCTTCCTGTTACACATTTGTTTTATATGCTCTGTATATGATTTCATGTTTTAAGT
>ML805668.1:0-20696 GCA_009831015.1 Picea engelmannii
GGTTAGGATTAATAGTAATAAGACTCCTTATGAACTATGGTTTGGGAGAGATCCTTTGGTAAAATACTTCAAGGTCTTTGGAAGTAAGTGCTACATCAAAAGGCTTGATGAGAATCTTGGAAAATTTGATGTTGGATCTGATGAAGGTATCTTTCTTGGATATGCTTCTACCAAGAAAGCGTACAGATGCTACAATATTAGACTACATAAGATTGTTGAGAGTGCGGATTTCAAGGTGGATGATTTAAAAACAATAAGGATCAAACATCAAGAGACTATACTTGACAGTGAAGATGAAAATGATGATGAGTCAGTTGGTACACAAGCAGAAGAAGTAGAAGAGAATAAATTAGAAAGGGAAGAGGATGATATGGATACTAGTAAAGACGAGGAAGATATTCGAGAAGAAGATTTAAGAGAATAATCCCCAAGAAGAGACATAAATACACCCTCGATAATGACTCAAAAGAATCATCCTGAAGAACTGATTATTGGAAATAAAAGCGATGGAGTGCACACAAGATGACAATTGTTGTATCATACAGAAATAGCACTTTTGTCACATATTGAGCCCAGCTCAATCAAAGAGGCATGTAAAGATGAGAATTGGGTCAATGTTATGAATGAATAATTGGACCAAATTGAAAAAAAAAAATCAAACTTGGGAACTAGTTCCAAGACCAAAAAATAAAAATATCATTGGAACTAAATGGGTGTATAAAAACAAAATGGATGAGAATGGGCAAGTAATCAGGAATAAAGCCATATTGGCATGTAAAGGGTATGCTCAAGTTGAAGGAGTAGACTATGAAGAAACCTTTGCACCTGTAGCCAGATTATAGGCAATTAGGATGTTCTTAGCTTTCTCCAGCTACAGAAAATTTAAAGTATACCGAATGGATGTCAAGTCAACATTTCTCAACGAAAACTTAGAAGAGGAAGTCTATATTAAGCAACCAGAAGGATTCCAACTAACTAACAAAGGATACTATGTCTGTAAACTAAAGAAAGCACTTTATGGGCTAAAACAAACACCCAAAGCATGGTATGCAAGGCTAGATTCTTATTTACAAAAACAAGGCCTCAAAAGAGGATCAGCAGACAACAATCTTTATTGTAAAATTGTTGGTAATAACATGATTATTGTGGAAGTATATGTTGATGACATTATATTTTCCAATGATGATGAAAAAATGAGTAAGGACTTTGCTAGGAGGATGTAGCAAGAATTTGAAATTTCCTTTCTTAGTGAACTGAATTTCTTTCTTGGATTACAAATAATACAGTCCAAAAGAGGATTCTTTATCCACCAGTCTAAGTATGTTAAAGATATGCTTAAAAGATTCCAGTTAGAGGATTACAAACATGTTAGTACACCTATGACAGTTGGATGTAGACTAAGCAAGGAAGATGAGTCCAACGTTGTAGATCCAAAACACTACAGATCAATGATTAGGAATTTACTCTATGTAACAGCTTCCAGAATTGATGTCAAGCAAGTTGTTGGGATAATGGCTATATTCCAAGCAGCACCAAAACAAATCCATGTTCAAGCTGTGAAAAGAATCTTTAGGTATTTGAAAGGAACCATAGATCTTGGTTTGTGGTACCCTAGCAAGGATTCATTTACTTTAAAATCTTATTCAGATGCGAATTGGGCAGGTTGTGTAGATGACAGAAAAAGTACAAGTGGAGGAGCATTCTTTTTGGGAGAATCATTGGTAGCTTGGATAAGCAAGAAATAGTCCTCAATTTCTTTGTCTAGCACTGAAGCTGAGTATATTGTAGCAACAAAATGTTGCACACAAGTGGAATGGATGAAACAAACCTTACAAGACATCAAAATGGTATTTCAATAACCTACTACTATCTACTATGATAATACAAGCGTTATAAGTCTCTCCAAGAACCCTCTCCAGCAATCCAAATCAAAACACATTCCCATAAAATACCACTATCTAAGAGATCAGGCTGAAAATAAGAACATTAAATTGAAATATGTCCCAACACAAGAACAAGTGGCAGATATTTTCACAAAACCCTTAAGCAGAGATGTATTTGAATATCGCAAGCAAAGATTGGGAGTAATCCCTCTTCCAATATAATCTCTCAAGAAAATAATACATCAATTGGCACCAATTCAGGGGGAGAAAACAATCAAAGTCAAAAGTATACAGGCAGACAGAGCTTTACCATACGGGAAGCAACCATTTTCCATTGATGTCAAAGGGGGAGAGTAACTTCAAAGGAGAGAAGCATCATCACAGGGGAAGATTATGTATGAAGTTGTTGTGTTTCCATCAATGACAAAGGGGGATATTGTTGGACATAGTGTCATTAATGTGTTGTCATTGACGTCAAACAGTAGGACGATATGCAGAGATTAAATCTCAGGACGGTTACCGAATGAAGATCAAAGCTCAGAAGAGATGGCGTGATGAAACTCAGAAGGGAAAGCGCATTGTAGAAACATGATCAGATCAAGTCAGGACCATTGAATACACAAGCGCCAGATCAACGGCAGGGATAGATTACGGAGAGTGAAAGGAGAATTAAATAACATGCTAATTCCAAGCTTGCAATTAGTCTAGACCTTCGATCGTCACCCGCCAAATAGATCTATGGTTGGCATCAGTTCCACTATCAACGAGCAGTTTTCCATTGCGGAGCTCGACGATAGTTTTAAACGTTGTGCTAGTTGGGACCCCACAATCATCCCTCATCGTCGATATACTCTGGGACCGTTCTTAGTTGTTGGATCACTTAAAGTGGAAGGATAGTGTTGGGCACTTTAATTGTCTAAATAAATAGATAATTAAGGTGTTCAATATAAATTGTCAAACCCAGGGAAGTTTTGTTATTGCAAGATAATTGTGCATAGTCTATGCTAGATTATGAAAGCAAACACTAATCAAGTTGCAGTAAGGTAAACTAACACTAAAAGAAACGGAATTGAAAATTTGAACACTAACAAAAGTTGTTGACACAACTAGAATTCTAATATATTGTTGCAGAATAGAAATCACACTTGCATAATTGAAATCTAATTTCTAGGAGTAGAATTTGATGAGTGTATAAGAATCCTGAATTATCTAATCTATTCTAATCTTCTATATTACTCTTGCAGAAAGAAGTTTTGTGCTAATTGTTGAAAGGACACCTACTTAATTGCAGAAAGGGAATTCACACTTCTATTTACTTTTGCTTGAAAACAGAGATTTAATCTAATGCAGAAAAGGAATGAACTTTCAAAGCAATTCTCCAACAGTATAAAACAATTGTTTCTAACTTTCATGAGACACACTGATGCGCATTAACAGAAAGGGACTGAACTGTAACAGCAAATGTATTCTAGCAATGCATAAACAGATAAACCACACAACTGTAAATAATCAAAGCAGTTAATCTAAAACTCACAATAGAGGGGAGGTTGTGAGGAAGGTGGGCCCTTTCCTTCTCATTGAATCCACTAGAAAAGACTACAGTAAGTTACAGAAATTCAATTCAATTATTTATTAAATCACCAAAATGTTCAGATACAAAATGCTTCACTTCACTTCACTTCACTATTCCACAGCAAATCTTCATCCCTAATGATTACAAAAGCTCTGTTATTTAAAGACAAATTCATTCAGTTGAAGCAGACTCAGAACAGCCTTGAGAATCATAGATTCTCAAGCTATTCGTATGATATAAAAGATCTGTCATCTTCACAAAATCTGGAAATGATTTTGATCACCAACTCGAGCCAAACGTGAGCCAAAACGTGTAACAACCTTGAGGATCTGTCTTCGGGATTCGGATTTGAATGATATACCATCTTCCAGGATCGGTGGGCATCTGTTGCAGCAAGTGTAACAGCTTCCAAGAAAGGTGTGCAGTTGTTGTAGTCATGTAACAGCATGCAGAATTGGCGCACAGTTGTAACATTTGGTGTAACAACAACGATCTTTCTTCAAGACTTGGTTGATCTACACATTTTGATCATTAGTTGAACATTCATGGATAAAATATGAGAAATGCTACCAATCAAACATGTTAAGTAAATAAGAATACAAAATCAAGATCAATGATTCATACCTCGGGAAAAAGGTCTTAGCAAACGTTATATTAGGCATTTTAGCATAGAAATGATAAGGTTGAATGAGCAAAAGATATAGTGAAAAAGGGACATTTTTGGGTCCTAACATGCCCCCCAACTGAAGACATTGCATGTCCTCATGCAATTCACATTCAAGCCTCACTCAGAATCTGAGTTAGGGAAGTGACTCCTCCAGTGCAAATTGCTACGATAAATCGTTAAGTACAAGTATGGGAAAAAGCAAACAAATCACCTGTGTGTGCCCCCAACATCTGTTGTTTCAAAAATATGTCTATGTTTCCTTATCTTCAAGAAAAGAATCAGTTTGAGTTGCTTGAGTTACAACTTGTAAGTGTAACAGAGGTTCTTGTGTAAAAGTTGTTGGTAAACTAGCAGCTACTCTATTACGTTGAGATTTCTTCTGCCTTATTGGTTCTTGTGGAGAAGTAAGGTCATATTCTTCCTTGATTGAGATATTGGATGGTTCTTCAGCATGACCAGTGACTAGTACTTTCACTATTTTATACCCTGCTTGAAAGTAAATATTACCACATTCATAGCACATGTGCTCTCTATTTTCATTCATAACAGTTGTTGTTTGTGCTAATATATCCAAAGTTGATTCCTCTGGGTTTTGTTGTCGATCAACCTGCAATTCTTTCTTTAGGGAATCCAACTCTACTTTGAGGCTTTCATTTTCCTTCATCAGTTCAGTAATCCTGGAATTTTCTGTACCCTGTATCTTCTTCTCAATTTGAGCAAACAGATGAGCAAGTGGCACATCGTCATTGTCCTCACTATTTTGTGTAACTGGTTATTGTGTGGCAGATACACTGATGATGGTTGGTTCTTGTGTGGAAAATACACTGATGATAGTTCGTTCTTGTGTAACAATTAATTCCGGCATGACTGGTTCTTGTGGGACAGTGTCTTCCTGGACAGTTGGTTCTTTTGTAACAACTATGTCTGGCATGATTGGTTCTTGTGTAACAGCTAAGTTCTAGGAAGAGGTTGGTTCTATTGTCACAGTCATGCTATGGGAAGGGAATTATTCTTGTGTAATAGTCACTTCTTTAACAATGGAGGATAATGGATGAAGAATGGGTATTTCATGTTCCATATTCTTCCATCCAAATGTTGCTTCAGTAGACCTTGTTGACCTAGTTCTCCTCCTAGGTAACGTAGAGACAAAAACAGGGGTTTTCCTTTTCTTTTCTTTAGGAGAAGGAGGGCGTTCTTCAACAACCAGACAAGGAGGAAAATCTGCAATGTTGGGGTTTTGTATAATATGTACTTCGTCACTCGACGAGTGATGCACAGAATCATCAAGCGGAGTCGATGATTCCGCTGCAACTCGTTTACATTCGGTCTGAAGTGACACAATGGTTTCTTGAAATTTCTTGCACAAGGTAAAACTTGATTTACGTACCTCCATAAAATCAATTAGTCTCTCACTCAGGTTTGTATCATTGATGTCAAAATCTAGCAGGGTATGAGCATCAGCAAAATCAGGACACTCTGTCTCAGCAACAGGAGGGTTTTGAGTTGCTTTTGGTTCAACTTTTTCAATGCCTCTCGGAGTGGTGTTAAAGTTACTTTTGGTTTTGAATTTGCTTCTCTGAGTGGTGTTAGAGTTTCTTCTGGTTTTTCATTTTCTTCTCTGATTCGACGTATTGGCAGTTACAGTGGGGGATTTAACTGATGTTGCAGCCGAGGGCTGAGGCTCATGACTTAGTCCAGGGATTGGGTTTTCAACTATTGTTACATCCGAGGGCTCATGCTCATGACTTGGTCCAGGGATTGGGTTTTCAACTGCTGGCTCAGTCACAACTACAGGCATAGGGTTTAGTTGTTCTAGTTCGGCCATAACAACATGCATAGAATTTGGTTGTTCTTCCACTTCAAGTAATGGGTCATTAGGAATTCTCACACCCCTACAAATCAACAACCCTATCAATCTGTGATTAGAAAGACAATTCTTGGGATGCTTTGATCTCTTGACAAAGTGAGCCATATTATGCAAGAAATGAAGAAGGTAATAAGGGATGTTTATCAACTTCCGATGTCTTAAATGTGACAGTAGGATAAAATCAGAAAAATAAACTACTTGATATCTTCCCTCGCATGTAATGTACCTTTTTATAAATTCTGATACTTTCCCCCATGGTATGGGTAAGGAACTTACATCTACACCTCGGCCCTTGGTCTGAACTTGCTCATAGTTCACGAGAAAACCCTTATGTGCTTCGGGAAGATGTGTTTTTATGCTAAACCACCTTTCTCTTGTAGTCGGCAACCCTGTCACAGCAGCCATGGTTTCCTCTATCACTGGAATCCTCACCCCGTGTACCATTGAATACCCTTCCGTGAGATTTTGACTGAACTCCAATACCTTGGATTCATTAAACCCCTGCAGTTTCTCAAAATAAGAAATCCATCCAGCCTGCAGAAATTTTTGGTAAACATCTGGGTGTAACAGCAACGCATCCAGATTTTTCAGCTCATACCTCACAATTGATCCTCCCATGACATCATTTTAGAATCTAACAGTCACAAAGGAGGAGAAACCAGCACTTAAACCAGAGACACAGTAAGTTCGAACATGGATTTCATAAAGAACACAGTGTCTTGGCGAAAAATAAGCATGGTCGAAAGGTGGCGGAGGTGAATATAAAATGGGATTTTAATGTTATGTCGGCGTAGATTTTTCGTTCCCCCCAACTAATCTGATTGGTTCATGGTTTAACGAATTTAGGACAACCAATAGGTAAGCATTGAATCTTGCTTCCATATCTACATCACTTTGACACGTAGGATTAGTAATCGTACCTCATAACTTACTGCACGAACCTTACTGTTGGAATAAACACACTATCCAACCACCATTTGATCCACGTGGAATAACTGTAATGATGAGAGATGGTTCTAGAACGTGAGAAATGATGATATGACAAGTGAAGTATAGGTGGAGTCTTTTATTTGGTCGACCAGCTAGAAATCTGCGGATGTGGATTCAAGTAATGATGAAGCGGCATTTTCTGACAAAGAGAGTGGAAAAGATAGCAGCAGAAATGACAAAACAGCAGTGTTTTAGCATGGAAATATAGCAGAGCGGGAAAGATTAATGGAGTATCAACATGGAAAAATGGCAGAAATGCGAAAAATGGGTGAAGCGACATGTAAAATAGAGAAAAGGAATAACATCGGTAGGTGTATAAGCATGTATTTTGGCCAGAATGGTGGAATTAGGTGTAGCAGCATGTAAATCGGCCAAATTGTCGGAAAAGAGTGTAACAACATGTAAGACAAAATAGTCGAGATAATGGTGTAACAACATGTAAAGTGATCATTTTGTTGGAAAGAGGTGTAACAGCATGTAAGACAAAATAGTCGGGAAAAAGGTGTAACAGCATGTAAAATGATCATTTTGTTGGAAAGAGGTGTAACAACATGTAACTCGGCTGAACACAGAATCCCTTAGTTTTTAGGAAGTTTTTTAAACTTATTAAAAATATTCCTTCGGCTCCTTTCGCTATAATCTACCTTGATGTTCATCAATCCATCTGCACACAAGTAACTGCCTGATACCCTTCTAGGCTAAATTTATTAGAATAGCAAAGAAACATAAAAAAATTAAGCAAAAACAAAAATATTCAAATTCGCAGAGTTTATTTATATACAAGGTTTTATTGAAAAGAAAAAAGTTCTAAGGTTTAGAAGGGGAAGGAGCAAGCTCTTTTCCCTTTAAAATTTTATGATCTGTATCAGATGTACATCTGCATTTAAATTCTGCCTTGGAAAGTGGACGCTGATACAGGCGCAAGCGATGACCATTTGCAAGTAACTGTGTATTGGATCCATCAATAATGATCAACCTGACTGTCCCATTGGGAAAAACAGTGTCTACCTCGTAAGGTCCCAGCCATCTTGTATGCAGCTTACTCTGAAATTCTTTAAAGCGTGAATCATACAACAGAGCCCAATCTCCCTTTTTGAATAACTTCTTCTTGATGACTCAGTCATGCCACTTGGTTCTTTGTTGTTGAATCACTGTGGTTTGATGCATAGCATCCAAACTCTTCTCATCCAACTCATTTAGTTGCTGCAGTCTAGCCTTCTGTGCCATAGTCAAGTTTAGATTGATTGTTGATGCAGTTCTTAGGGTTTTGATCTCGAACTCAATGGGAAAAATAGGGCTCTTCCCATATACCAGTTCATAAGTAGAAAAACCAATTGTGTTCCTCCAAGTCGTTCGATAAGCCCATAGAGCTTCATGCAATCTATTAGACCAATCCCTATGATGTTCCCTCACTGTCTTAGTAATAATAGCTTCTATGACTTTGTTTGTACTTTCCACCTGCCCATTACCTTGGGATGGTATGGAGAAGTTGTTCTATGCAAAACATGATACTTATTGAGTAGGGCTTCAAACTCATGTGATGTGAAAGGTGGTCCCCCATCAGTTACTAACTCTCTGGGAATTCCAAACCTAACAAAGATATCTTCAAACAAAAATGCTAAGACAACTTCTTCTGAGGCCCTGATGAGTGCCTTTGCCTCTACCCACTTGGTCATGTAATCTGTGTAGACCAATATATAGACTTTCTGATTAGAAGGTGGGTTAATGGGCCCTACAAAATATATGGCCCATCTCTCAAAAGGCTCTAACACCACTTGAGGCTGGAGAGGCATCTCATCCCTATGATTTGGCTAACCCATTCGTTGGCAACTGTCACAGGCTTGGAAATACTTCTTTGCATCTTGAAATATTGTGGGCCAAAAATAGCTCATCCAAAAAAAATTATGCCCAATCCTTTTATCAGCAAAATGACCCCCACAAGGGCCATCATGGCAAGCTTTAAGCAGATCATAAACTTCACCATCCCTCACACATCTCCTGATTTCTTGATCCAGACCTGTGTAGAAAAGATATCCCCCTATCCAACTATACCGAGCACTCTTCTAAATAATATTCCTTCTTTCTCGGGGAGATAGATGTCGAGGGACCTTCCCTGCAACCAAATAATTAACAATGTTTGCATACCAAGGTGAGTGAGAAGATACTGCAAACAAAAGTTCATCTGGAAAGGAATCATCTATAGGTAAATTATCATCATTTATATTCAATCTTGAGAGAAAATCAGCAACCACATTTTCTTTTCCCGGTCTATCTACTATAGTGATGTCAAATTCTTGTAGTAATAACAACCATCTTGTTACTCGGGCATTAGTAATAGGTTTATTCATTAAATATTTAATTGTTGAATTATCAGTATGAATAAAAGTAGGATAACCGGTGATATAATGCTAAAATTTATTGATCGCATAAACTACTGCCAAGAATTCACTTTCTGTAATTGTATAATTTAACTCAGCAGGAGCCATGTTCTTGTTGATGTAGTAGATAGCATAGGGATCTTTGTCCTCCTGTTTCCCTAGCACTACACCAATTGCAGTGTCTGAGGCATCTGAAGAAATGTGAAATGGCAGAACCCAATTGGGCCCTCTCAAAATGGGAGTTGTGCACAATTTTTCTTTCAGATCTACAAAACACAATTCGCACTTGTCAGTCCAACTAAAGGCAACATCTTTTGTTAATAGAAAAAATAAGGGAGAGGCAAGCTTGGAATTTTTTTTAATGAATCTCCTGTAATATCCAGCATGCCCTAAAAAGCTTCTTACCTCTTTCTGAGTTGATGGGGTTGGAATGTCCAAAATTACCTAGATTTTGGTTGGGTCTACCTAAATTCCTGCATAAGAAATGAAGAGTCCTAGCACCACACCTTCGCTCATCATCATATGAAACTTTTCTGTACTTAGAGAAAGATGAGACTGTATACATATTTTGAGCACTTTTTCAAGATTAGCTAAAGCTTCATCGAAATCAGTACCATAAGGTGTAAAGTCATCCATGAATATTTCCATACAGTCATTCACCATATTAGAGAAAATACCAATTACATCTCTGTGGAAAGTGGTGGGTGCATTACATAATCCAAATGGGAGAACCTTGTAGGAAAATGTACCCCAAGGACTGGTAAAGGTGGTCTTATCATGGTCCTATGGAGCAATTTTTATCTGGTTATAGCCACTAAATCCATCTAGGAAAGAGAAAAACTTTTTTCCCGGATAGGTTGTCTAGAAACTGATCAATAAATGGAAGATGGAAATTATCCTTCTGCATGGCCTTATTCAAGGCTCTATAGTCCAGACACACTCTCCATTTACCATTATTTTGAGGCACAATAACCAATGGTGAAACCCACTCGCTGTCTGATATAGGGTAGATGAATCTGGCATTTAGAAGTTTCTGGAATTCTTCCTTAACAATCTCTTTAATATTCGGGTTCATCCTCCTTTGGGGTTGGCAAATGGGTCAGCATTCTTCCTTAATGTATATATGGTGGGTGCATAGTTCAGAGGAAATTCCTTTCATATCCATGTAATCCCAGGCAAATGCTTCTTTATGTTCAATCAATAACTTCATCAAACGACGAGTTTCAGCAGAAGATAAATCGGAATTGATGTTCAGGGTTTTTCCAGGTTTGATTTCTACAACAATGCTCTTAAAACCGACTTTAGGAAAGAATTCAGTTGTTTCAGGATCTGGTGTTACAGCTGAATTAACTTGATTTACAATAGTTTCAAAGAACATCTCCGGGCTCACTCCTTCCTGGGCAGTAGGGTCAAAGATTCTACTCAATTGGTGATACGTGTTTTATGTAACAGCAATGGGGTCACTGATAAAGATATTGATTATCTCATCCTCTGTCTCATCTTTGAAACTCAAGGCTTTTCCTATGGTTAGCACAAGCAGAGCGCTTTCATCCTCAAGGTCCATCCATAAAGAATTTTCGGGTTCCACACTAGGCATAGCATGAGGATAAAGGGTAAGTTTATTGGTATCATAACCATTAGAGATGGTCGTTGAACTAGATCTACAACCAATGAAAGCATCAATTGTAGCTAACCATGGTATTCCTATAATTAGAGGGTGTCCCCCCAGACGGGTTTTAGGTTGTAGTACGAAAAAATCAGCAGGATACTCCCATGAATCAACTGAAATAACTATATCATTGATTACTCCTTCTGGTTTGATAGTAGAACAATCAGCTAATTCTAAAACAGTAGGAGTAGGTCGGACTTGCGTTATGAGTTGCAGCAATTGTGTCGTCTCTATTGGCATAATGTTAATTACTACCCCTAAATCAACTAACACATCGGGAATAAATGTCTGCCCAATTTTGACAGTGACTGTAGGGTTTCCTGGGTCGCCATATTTAATAGGTGGGGTTTTGCCTAACATCAGTTCAGACAATTCTCCCACTACGTGCACTGTGAGGCGGTCCCTAGGTTTCCTTCTAGGATTTTTGATACAGAGGTCTTTCACAGTATTTGCATAAATAGGGACATCCCTAATCGCTTGCAATAGTGGAATTTTAACATGCAGATTTTGCAACTCTCCTAAGAGATTGAAGGATGGTAATTCCACAGTTTTGATCATTTCCAATCTTTCAGGAAATGGGGGTTCTGCTAATTCTATGATAGGTTCATCAGTCTCCTCTGTATCAGCAGATGGTTTTTCCTCTGATTCCTTGTCTGATTCTGAAGATGGAGCATCTTCAATTATTGGCTCGACTATTCTCCCTAATCTTAATTTTGTCTCCTCACAAGGCATAGGGGTAATAGACAGAGCTGGCACATTGTATATATCAATATTCTGAACAGCCTTATTATTTGGATTTGGGTTAGGTTGCACAGTCATCTGAGGCCGTAATGGAGCACTGTTCTATGGGGCATTGGGAGGTAACTGCAGTTGTTGTTGTTGGTACTGGGGTTGGAACTGTTGTTGATAGGGGTTCTGTTGGTGAGGTTTTTGATAAGTAAGATGTTATTGAGGGCCTCTCCAATATGGGTTCCATTGCCCATGATGCTTCTGTTGTTGGGGCATAGGTACTCATGAATTGGGATCCTGATAAGGAGGTGGCATCTGATTTGGAGGGGGGCCATTCATCTGGCCATATTGAAGCTAATTGTTCACATTATTCCAATAATTAAGTGTTGCAGGAGAGAATTGAGGGTTTGTACCTTTACCTCATGGTTGCCATTGTCTTCTCTGTGTTATTAGATAGACATCCTCTGCTTCCTCATTAGTTGCCCTCATTGATGCTTTTACACCTGGTAGGGAGGGACATTGATCAGTAGCATGATCTAATTCACAAATAAGACATACTTGGACACTGTTCAATGGGCACTCCCTTGGTGGATGTTTCTTTCTGCATTTCGGACGGAAAATGGACAATGCCTGATCTAATTCTGCTTGTTTCTGTTTGACCTGTAGAGTGTCCATTTGTGAAGCAAAAGAGTTAATCATTTATGTTTTGAAATTTTCTAACAGATTACCTATTTCTGCTCTTGTTGCCCCTCCATTGGCTGATTTATGTACCCTTGAAAAAGTGGTATCCCTAGTAGCTGACTTATTCCTTGTAGATCCTCGAGAGCATCTCTTACAAAGATTTACAATGTCTTCATAGGATTCCTTAGATATATCTCCCTTGCCAAGCATATTCATCATATCTAAACAATCATCTCTGAGTCCTTTTAGCAAAATAGTTTTCAGAATGTCCTTACTCACATCCGGATGTCCAGACCTCTGTAGAATATACTGGAGTCACTCCACAAAATATTCAAGGGTCTCGTCCTCCTTCTGAGACATCTTGAACAGTTCCTCTCTTTGTTCCCTCGTTTGGCAGTAGTCTTGGTACTTGTTCAAGAAAAGTTGTCTCATTTGTCCCCATGTTGAAATATTCTCTCCTCCAAGGCTCACGAACCATCTTAACACGTTACCCTTCAATGTAGTTGGAAACAATTTAAGCTTCTACGCAGTGGCAGTGTAGTCATAGCTTCTACACAGAATATCAAATTCAAACAGAAACTCATATGAATCCTCAGTAGATAATCCATGGAAATTTGGCAGGGCTGAGAGAGGTATGTTCTTAATAGGAGTTATCCCTTGTGTGGGAACATTAGTAATAGGAAAGACCAAGGTAGAGATAGTATTTTCACCATTTGCCTGATCTTCATTGTTCAGTGGATCCTCATGGTGGAACTCTTCTTCATTATCTCCTTGATTTTCCATACGTGCTCTTTCTCTCCAATCAATATGGAAAGTGTCCCACTCCTCTTTAGTGACTATCTGTTCGTTGATCTGATAAACAACTTCTTCTGGATTTTCCCTGTTCCGAGCTACACTTCCTTGATCTTAAATATGCTCCAGTGTTGTGTGCTGACTTGTTGCTGACAAATCTGTAGCTTCAGCCCCTGATGAAAATGATGTTTCAAAATGGGGTGGCTCTGATTACTGAGGAATATGTTTGCTTGGAGGATTTGAAGGGTGAAAGATAGATCCCGAAGAAGAATTTGCTCTGGCTATAATCTCGTCAACAAAGGTTGGCCTTCCCAGTGTAGGATTCCTTCCACCACGTCCTCTGGCACCTGTAGGGTTAGTATTTTTGGAGATACGTCCTCTTGTTCCTCCATTCATGCAGACTACTCATTCCTAAGAAAAGAAAACTAATGTGCTTACAAGAATCTATAATTATCTTCCCCGGCAATGGCGCCAAAATGTTGGGCACTTTAATTGTCTAAATAAATAGATAATTAAGGTGTTCAATATAAATTGTCAAACCTAGGGAAGTTTTTTTATTGCAAGATAAGTGTGCACGGTCTATGCTAGATTATGAAAGCAAACACTAATCAAGTTGTAGTAAGGTAAACTAACACTAAAAGAAACAGAATTGAAAAGTTGAACACTAACACAAGTTGCTGACACAGCTGGAGTTCTAATCTATTGTTGCAGAATTGAAATCACACTTGCATAATTGAAATCTAATTTCGAGGAGTAGAATTTGATGAGTGTATAAGAATCCTGGATTATCTAATCTATTATAATCTTCTATATTACTCTTGCATAAAGAAGCTCTGTGCTAATTGTTGAAAGGAAGCCTACTTAATTGCAGAAAGGGAATTCACACTTCTACTTACTTTTGCTTGAAAACAGAGATTTAATCTAATGCAGAAAAGGAATGAACTTTCAAAGCAATTCTCCAGTAGTATACAACAATTGTTTCTAACTCTCGTGAGACACACTGATGCGCATTAACAGAAAGGGACTGAACTGTAACAACAAATGTATTCTAGCAATGCATAAACAGATAAATCACACAACTGTAAATAATCAAAGCAGTTAATCTAAAACTCACAATAGAGGGGAGGTTGTGAGGAAGGTGGGTCCTTTCCTTCTCATTGAATCCACTTGAAAAGACTACAGTGAGTTAGAGAAACTCAATTCAATTATTTATTAAATCGCCAAAATGTTCAGATACAAAATGCTTCACTTCACTTCACTATTCCATAGAAAATCTTTGTCCCTGATGATTACAAAATCTATGTTATTTAAAGACAGAGTCATTCAGTTGAAGTGGACTCAGAACAGCCTTGAGAATCAGAGATTCTCAAGCTGTTCGTATGATATAAAAGATCTGTCATCTTCACAAAATCTGGAAATGATCTTGATCACCAGCTCGAGCCAAACGTGAGCCAAAATGTGTAATAGCCTTGAGGATCTGTCTTCAGGATTCAGATTTGAATGATATACCAGCTTCCAGGATCGGTGGGCATCTGTTGCAGCGGGTGTAACATCTTCCAAGAAAGGTGTGCAGTTGTTATAGTCGTGTAACAGCATGCAGAATTGGCGCACAGTTGTAACCGTTGGTGTAACAACAATGATCTTTCTTCAAGACTTGGTTGTTCTACACATTTTGATCATTAGTTGAACATTCCTCGATAAAATATGAGAAATGCTACCAATCAAATATGTTAAGTAAATAAGAAAACAAAATCAAGATCAATGATTCATACCTTGGGAAAAAGGTCTTAGAAAATGTTATATTAAGCATTTTAGCATAGAAATGATAAGGTTGAATGAGAAAAAGATATAGTGAAAAAGGGACATTTTTTGGGTCCTAACAAATAGGATAAGCAAAGAAGAAGAGGTGTTAGATTTAAACCAGGGAAAAGCAACATCGCAGACAGATCGAGTCGTCGATCTATGATCATGATCAATGAACAACATTTCATTTCGGGTTAAAAGTTGTGAGGCGGTTACACTTTGGGGAATCTCACTTCGGAAGAATTGGGAAGTGGAGAAATTGAATTACCTAAATTCCCGAAGGTCGAAATGAATAAGGACCGTTAGATCTAGACAATACATAATGACCGTTGGATCAGGATGATGGTCAACTTCAGCGCTGACCACTTCGGTGAAATGGAGTTGAGAACATGTAAAATCACCCGAAGGCCGAAGTTCCAAAGTCTCGAGGTTAAGACATGTAGTACTCACATTGAGAGCCCACGTCATCAACAATGACGTCATCAAGGACACGTGGTGTAATCAAATGATGACAAGTGTCAAGATAAAATCATCTTTTCAGGTACGTGTAAATCACGACTCCGAGTGACACGTGGAAGCCACTCGGCTCGTGCCATGTCAACAAGTTACGTCACTTCGGGAGTTTTTACTTCAGGAGTTTCACCACTAGCAACTGACCTAAGTCCCGAAGTCCCGAAGTGGACATGAGTCGTCCTATATAAAGGACACTTCGAGGGAATTCTCAACCATTGATCAAGTACAGTGAAGGATAGCGTAAGTGGAATAGTTGAAGTCTCGAAGTGTTGACAGTCTTCCAACTCATTAGTATATTTGTAAAGAGGTTGCAAGTCACGTAAGACGAAGTACCGAAGTACCGACAGTCATCCAACTCATCGGGAGATTTGTAAAAAGTCTAGAATTTGTGAAGGACGAATTCCCGAAGTGTCAAAAGTCATCCATCTCATCAGGAGATTAAAACGTGATCGTTGATTCTGATAATTGATCAAGTACTCACTTGGCCTAGCACCTAGTCACCGCCTGTGGTCATATGGAATAAGATAAATAAAGGCAAAAGATAATACATTGCTTAAGTTGATAAGCCTATGGTTTTGCGTTGTCGGTCATATGTAATGATTTGAAGGAAGTGCCTCAGCAGAACTCGATTTTTGCAGTAGTTGCAGTGATCATGGTTAAGTTAAATGAAGAGGTGTGATGGTCCAAACGAAAGGACATAATACGTTATAACTCGCGTCGTTTTGAAGATTATATAAACGAGAAAGAATGGTGAGAATAAAGTGTCTCTACAATCTGAATCAGAAGATATATTAAATCACAGAAGCCGACAGAGAAGCAGTGAAGACATGCTACAGAATTTTTCCAGATTCATAAATTAAGGGTGGTTGGGTGGTGCAAGGGTAGGTTGATGCCTACAGGGGAGTTGGTGCTTCCTTGTCAGTTGTAGCTGACTAAACAGGGGGTCGAAGCCTCCTACTAGTTGGTGTTGGTGATCGAGGGTGTGGGTGTGTCCTGATCAGTTGGTGTTGATCTAAAAGGGAGAACATCTTCCGTCTATGTAATATGTAAAACAAAATTTTGCAGTTAATAGAAAAGTGTGTGTGGTTTTCCCAACTAGGTTCCACAATAAATACTGTGTTAAAATTTTTGTTTGCATTAAAAAAAAGAAAAATTGACAAATTATTGAGTCACTGATTCACCTCCCCCCCCTTCTCAGTGACAGGATATGATCCTTCACAATTGAGAGAATCACAAGGAAAATTAAGAAAGAAAATCAACGAGCTAGAAAAAATACGGCACAAAGAGGATCTCCGAAGAGAAAAAGAAGCTGCCAGATAGAGAGTTGCTAATGAGAAGGCCACAGCACGAAAATTGGAAAGAGAGTCAATGGAGCTCATTGATGATGAGCGACTAGAGCTTATGGAGGCAGTTGCATCAACTAAAGGCATCTCCTCAATATTTATGCTTGATAGTGAGACACTCCAAAAACATGAATTATACAAAGATACATTGGGAAAATTTCCAACTACATCAATTAAAATAAAGACACCATTTGTTGTTCGTCCCTGGATAGATTTTGAGCAGAATGTTGGAAATTTATTTGTGGTTGGGAATTTTATAATTACCTTGCAGATGTTCTTGGTCTTTGGCCATTCACTCTTGATGAGTTTGTTCAAGCCTTTCATGATTATGAACCGAGATTACTTGGGGAGATCGATATCAGTCTCTTGAAAACAATTGTTAAAGACATAGAAGATGTGGCACAAGCTACTTCTAATGGGCTTGGAAAAAAACAGAATAGCATTTCACTTGCTGAAGGGGGACATCCACAACTGGTTGAAGCTGCATTGCATGGGATTTTTACATACGTGAATGGCATCGACATTTAAATCCCTTAACATGGCCTGAAGTTTTACGCCAATTTGCATTAGCAGCAGGTTTTGGTCCCCAATGGAAGAAACAGAAGTCTGTACAGGAACGCCTACGGGATGAAAATGAGGGCCATGAAGGGGAGGATGCAATGTCTACTTTGCGGTCTAGTGCAGCAACAGCTAATGTTGTTGCTATGATGCAAGATAGTATTCAGAAATCTAGTCTTTGAGATCTTTCAACAAGTAAAACACCTGAGGCATCAACAAACCTGATTTCAGTTCCGAACCATTTGTCAGCATCAGCAAATTCTAAATGCAGCAATATGAAAAATGTCAGGAGACAGATTACTTAAAATCCTGCACAGAACATGCCTATGGAATATCGAATCTGTTGAATGAAACAGAAAGGTGTTATTCGCCGGGTTTTTTTTTTTTTTTTTTTTAATAAAATATATATATATATATATAAGCATCAGAATTATATTTCGATTATCCACATAACTTAATTATGTTTGTATCCAACCATATGTAAAACAACCAATTATAAAGGAGAACGTGAATGATACGAGAAGGATAAAAGAAATTAGTTTTGTGTTGGTTGGAGTTCGGTTTTGAAACGGATAACTGAAGGAATGGTCCACCCAATGCCTTAAAGGGAGCAGCACACGGCTTGTTGGGGGAGAAACATTCGGAGGAAGACATAAATCTTTTGAAGGAGATATTATCTCAAAAAGAAATTTCAAAGAGAGAGAACTTAGGTAGAATCTTTAGAGAATAGTATGTTGTGAGTGTTGGGAGGACTTCTCCATTTCATTCTTTCTTACATCTTCAACAGAGATTGACAGAATCGTCGGTAGCATGCAGTTTTGCAAAGCAACGAAAGGAATAGGCGAGGATGAGCTTGTTGGCCTTCATGAGGTAAAGGTTTGCTTGTTAGTTGTTGTATTAAGGATCGATTTTATTCGGCGCTAATCGGTTTCAGTAGGCAGGTTTCCTCTTTGCGATTCGCCACCATTGCTCTATTCCACTTCTGGCTTAGCTTTCTTTTTCCTTTTTCACGCTTGGTCTTTCTATTGTATATTGTGTCTAGAAGGGCTAAAGACCATATACTTGGCCCTAATCTACGCAAAGACTTACAGATTTCAAAGATTTGTGATTTGTATGCGAAACTCTTTTAATGAAAATCAATTTTTCCGCACTCTGGAATATCTCTTTGATTTTTCTTTAAAACCTTTAGTTTTCCTCCTCTTTATTTATTCAAAACTTTGATTTCAGAAATAAATAAATAAAAAGGGGTTGAATAAATCTTAAGAAAAGGCAATCTAAATGTATTTATATTGTAAACAATCATGTTCATAAAAGTTTTATTTATTATCTAATTAATGTACTTAAACCTTGTTTACTTTATTATTTTAATTTTATTATTTTTACATCCTAACTTTAAAAGGAAAATGAACAAATTCATGATATGTTATATGTATATATGTTTTACTCCTTAATTAGTTTAATGTATATAAACCTTTTTTCTTTCTTTACTATTTTGACTTTATTGTGTTTTAGTCACATCCTAACTCCTCATGAAAATATAAAAAGGTTATATTATTTAAATGTTATCTATATTCTTCAAACTAACATAGTTTATTAGTTTTCTTAGCTTTTAGTTAATTTTGCTTTATTTATTTTTTTATTTTTGCTAAATTAAAAACAAAAGCATTGTCTTTTTATTTTTATTTTTTTTGTATTTCTTTTATTAAATTTAATTTTGTTACTACAAATGTATAAATTTCACATAGAAATTGTTAAAGTTGTAAATAACACAAAAATTATGAAATCACATAAAAATTAAATATTGTTAAAAGGTTAAATTATAATGTAAAGGAATTCATGCTTTGACTATAGGTTAGGGTAAAATTGGTCTAGAGTTCGATCCATTTTTTTGTCTGAGGCTAAAAGCCTAGGGTAACATTCTCGTCTCTTCTCGCCTAGCCTCGCAAGAGGTTGAAAATGTTGATGTTGGAGACTCTTTAGTCTCTTAGCGTCAACATATTTTTTTGTGATCATACTGGGGAGAACCGTTCAATGGTTCGTTCCTAGTTTTCGTTTTAATTCTTTCAATTTTTACTTTTCCTAGACCTCGATGTCTCAACCAATTGGAAGCATGTTTAATGGTTATAACCATGTGGTTTCAGCTACTAACCCCGGTAAGGTCATTCGCAAGCATGGCCTGTTTAAGTTTGAAGAAGACCTGAACAACTCCCCTTGGTTTGTACCCACTCCATTGAAGTTTGCTCATCTGGTGAACCCTTTACCTCACAAATTCAAGAGTCATTTGCCTCTCTTCCATGGCGATGGAACTATTAAGGTGATTGAACATCTTTGTGTGTTTTCGGATGCTTGCACCATTCTCGGAGTAAATAATAACGATAGTTGTATGTTGTTGTTTATGAATTCCCTTCAAGGCGATGTTGCATCCTCATTTGCTAGCCTTCCTGATGGATGCATCTCTACTTGGTTTAAGTTTTCTTACTGGTTTACTTCTACATTTGGGTATTTGGATAATCCTTACGCGCATCTTAAGAGATTTAATCAGTTAAGTATGACGGATAATGAGAGCATTCTTACTTTTAATCATTAGTTTATCAAGTTATACAATCTAATTCCTACTCCCATTCGCCCTACCAACTTGGCCGCTCTGCTGCATTACTACGAACTTTTTCCCCCTCTTTACTGATGGCGATTGGAAGAAAAAAATGTTCAAAACCTAAGCTATCCCTATCTACTTGCCTCGACTTCGAAGAGAAAATCCGTAGAACAAGTTACTCCTTTAGAGTTTATGATTCACACAAGGAGTTGTCTTCTTTAATCCCCGTCAATAAGAGCTTACAAGATCGCATGCTCTTTCTCGAGTCTCAATCTTCGAATCATGCTGGGAGTGTATCTCGGGAGCCCTCTCTCTTAGGGCCTATTTATGATGAATTCACTACTTCTGATCAAGAGCTTGGAGGTGAAGAGGATCATGATTATATCATGATGATTAATGATCAATCCAACTCTCACATCTCAAACATCACCCTTCGTGACCCTCATGAAAAAACTCAATCCCAAAGTCATCTTTCATTTCGAGCCTTTTATCTGCATGTATACAAAAACAAGAGTAAAAAATTTGGCTTATTTGGATTCCCATGGTTATTAGTGTGGCACAATAGGATTCAGTAGGTATTGAGGATGGTGGAATTCTAACTTGGCTGTGGAATCCAAAAAGTCATCTAATTTGTTTGAAGAGAACCCCCCCCCCCCC
>ML805668.1:28695-46563 GCA_009831015.1 Picea engelmannii
CTTCAAATGTAGGATACTCCTTCCTTGTGTTCATGCTTGTGGCAAATGCATCCCATGTCTTGGGAAGACCATTGAGTACTATGTTTACCAATTCCTTCTCTGAAATGATCTCTTCAATAGCTTGTAGTTGATCTCTTAACTGATATATTCTCACAAACTATGATGTTATGTTGTCATCATCATTCATCTTCATGTCACGGATCTCATTCTTCAGACTCATTACTTGTCCAATGTTTCTGACTGAGAAGAGTTTTGTTAGGGCATAGTACATCTTCTTCGATGAGTCAAGATGGGAGATGTAGGATATCAAGTGGTATTTTATAGAGTCCACTATGATACTCATGGAATTGATATCATCGTCTTTGAACTTCTTCATAATTGCAATGTTCTATGGTTCCTTCTCTTTTCCTTCTTCAAACTCTGGTTCCACGATCTTTCCTTTTACGATATCCAACACTTTATTCTTGGCAAGGATGAGTTCAATCCTTGTCTTCCACGCTCTGAAGTTAGAACCTCCATCTAACTTGTTTTTTGACTTCATAGAGTAAGTCATGGCTGCTTTGACTTGGTCAACCTTAGATTTGACCAAAAACTCAAACTTGACGCCTTGGCTTGCGGATATGCGCTAGGCTAGTGCGCACTGGTGTATCCAGAAATTAGGTCAATCCCTTCACTTAAGGTGCGTCAATTAGAGGGTTAGGGTTTCTGCAACTGCACCTGCTAGTAAACCTAACGACAATGCTTTGGTGACTGCTCCTACTAGAAACCCTAGCGACAGTTCTTCAATGAGCTTAATATCCTTATGGCTATGCTCCCTTCCAGTGGTTATACTGAATGAAGGAGGTGTGGGCCCATAACCTGTTAGAATGTGATGGATTTTCTCATTTTACCATAGACAATATCACTATTGTCACCCAACCATAGGCCGAAGCCACCCTCCGAGCACCTTAACCTTGATAGAGAACCATTCCGGAAGCAAACCCTAGGCTAGATAGCCAAACAAAGGATGGCACACCTTTCTCCAAGGATAGCGCACCAAGCAAGAGTTGATCAAAGAGTCCAAACCATAACCAAGAGATAGTCCAAGACTAAACAAAAATCTGCTAGTTGCAACAGCTGCAACGACAGCTCTCCTCCAAACTTGCACACAAACTGATCAACTACAGTGCGCACAAGTGTTGCTTCTACAGTTCTAAGAATGCCTGCCTGAATGAGAACTGGCCTCCTGTATTTATACTAAATTTGGCAAACTGCCAGGGCCGACTTCTCATTCTGGGTGCCTATTTACTTAGTATGTAATATTTCCTTTAGCCGACTTCTTCTCTTGGAGGCTAATAACCTAATACAAGTTATCCTCTTGAGTTGACTTGTCTTCTAGGGTTATTAGCCAACTAATTAGGGTTTCTTCTTGCTTTTTGAAATATTATATTCTCGTCAGGTTTACACTTGGAGGTAAATACCTCTGGCAAATACCATAATATCAACACCTATAGACTGAAGTCTTTTATGTTCCATATTGTAAAGATCCCTCCTAAGGCACCTCTCGAGCTAATTGCTTTTCCTTCTCCTTTTTCCATTTTTTTTGCATTTCTTGGAGGGTTTCTTGTTCCCTCATTTTGTCTCCTGGAGCAGAAGGATTGAGGGGTTTTCTATCTTAGGAGATTTCATACTTCTTCTTTTTTTCCCTGCTCCATAAACCTCTACAACTCCAAGAGACAACTTTCATCATTTACCAATGGTTTTTGGGCCCCCCCTTTAGAGGGCTAAGAAGTTGCTCCCTTATGAAGGGTTGAATTGTTTTTACCTGATTTTTTCTCTTTCCTCAACACTTCCTCTAAAGTTTTTTGGATGCATAATTCCTTTCCTCAATTTGTTGTCGATTCCCATTTGTTTCTATTAGATTTTATTTCTGCTTTTTTTGTTGTGGTAGGTGTTATCACTGAAATTTCGTCTGCAACATTGCATGTAAATGGTTATAGAAATACAACAATGCCAAACAACTATTAGTTCACCTGCAGCACCAAAATGCATTTCCAAGAGGTAAAAACTATACAATTGAGCAAAAATTGACATGCGTTAACTCACTAAAGGAAGCACGCGCACAGTGCACGGGCCAGAGAAGCCCTTAGAGTGCACAATGCGCCATATGCATGACTGTGTATGAGAAAAGTCGTGCACTCCTATGAACGACACATTTATGATTCTTGTCGGCCCCTCAACCATTTATGGACCAGCTCCCAACTTGATTTTACCTTCATATCTGAGTTGAATTCAAATGGGGGGTTAGTCAAGGACCAAAGGGTGCCCTAAAGGGCCCCTTGTTCACACTAAGAACCAATTGAATATTGCCTTGAAGAAATGATATAAATGGAGGCCATGGGTGCACTAAGAAATTAAGATTTTCATAGTATTGTTTTGCTGCCTCAATCCTCCCTTGAGAAACCTCTTTTCTCCTTGGAGCATTCTAGCAACATTCCAATAGGCCATTCCACTCACCTCTTGAGGGAATAGGCATTGATTTCTTCATCATTTGCTTTCTTTTCTACAATTGTAAGAAGAGATCTCCATTAGGGAACTCAAGAGCCCTCCCAAGGAGGAAGAGGGGACTCATAAGTCCTCATTTCTCTATGTTGTTTTGCCAACTAATATAGTTATCCATTGGTGGCATAATCTTGGTCATTGGTTGATTGTTTTTGGTTCAAAGTTTCTTATGCATTCTAATGTTATTTCCTTAGTTGTTTTTAGTTTGTTTACTTGTTTATTTCATGTGCTTGGATTGTTTAACTCGTGCACTAACCTTCGTCTTGTCTAGCAGGCCCAACTAGACATGCAAGTTCCCTTGTTTTTCTCACCCAAGTGATAAAACGGACACAACAAATTGGTGACTATACTGGGGATAAGGTATCAACTTCCACCCTATTTAGGCTTTGAGAGCACTTCTTTTTTATCCATTTATCTTGCAGGTACCAAAACCGGCCTAGCCTTGCCTATCAAGAGCCAACTTTTGAGCCGGAGGAGGAGAATTTCACTCAAAATCCCCCCCCCCACCCCGACGTGTATCAGAACGTGCACAGGTATTTCATCCCACAGACGCACATTATGCGCCCAAAAGGCTTTTGTTCTCTGCGCACTGTACACCCAAAAGGCTTATGTTCTATGCATATTGTGCGCCCAAAAGGTTTTTGTTCTCTGCGCACTGTGCCCCCACACGCCTCTGTCTAAACTGTAACCCACGCACATTTCCAGAGTTTCAAAATTGTAAGATTTTTTGTGATGATTTGAAGGCCCCTAGCCTTCAAATTCTTGCTTTCATGCAAATTGTAAATGCACTCCACTTAGACTCATTTCCCATATGAAAGGTTAGCTAAACATAGACACTTAGGGGGTAAAAAGAACCATATCTTCTCCTATTTTTCTTTGGTTCCCACATGGATGGATTGTTTGGTTTGTAAAAGTTAAGTTGAGATTACTTGCTATCACATATAAAAAGACTTACATTAGGACCAGAAATCAACTTTGATGATTGAGTATGCTCTTCTCTCACACCATAGAGCGATCTTAGAATCAGAAAGGTGGTTAAGGGGACATTTCATCTCCCTTAACACAAAATATTTAAGAGAGGACAAAGCCCCCCTAGGGCTCCTCGTAGTTTCTTTTTTGAAATCATCTTAAATTTGTAAGGGCCCATACATGCCCACATGTTGCAAAATTAGGATAGTTTCTTGAAATTACTTTCTTAGTTTACATCACTAGGAGAGTTTAAAGATCAAAGTAACGGGCCCATACATGCCCACATGCTTGCAATCTAGGATAGTTTTTCAAGATTTCCTAGTGTAAACAACATTAGGGAGTTTAAAGGATTGGTAAGGACCCATATGTCCACATGCCAGTTCTTTAGGGATTTTAAAATTCTGCAAGGTTGTACCAATGACATCTAGTAAGATAGGTAAAAAAGATTTGTAAGGACCACGGGAAGTCCACATGTTGCAAAGTCACACCTAACTTATTAAAATTTGGCACATTTTATCACTTGCTCCCACACAAAGTCACTCCTCACTCACATAATTTTCATCTTGAATTGTGGAGGTTGAAGTAGGTTTTCTCCAAAGGAATTCTGAAATGTCCCTCTTTCTTGAAGAAATTATCCACACCCACTTAATTCCAACGAGATTGGTTCACACCCCCAATCTCTTAGCCCACGACATCTAATTTTTTTCTAAAAACTTCCTAAGTTTTCCTCCATGGGAGGTGCCAAAAGAAATTTTTTAGTCTAGATAGGATCACGGAGGTAGGCATCCAAATAACCCCCATTATATGGTTCTCACATTTTCAAACATTAGAAGTTGACAAATAGGGAACTTTAAAATCCTCCAAGTCAAGTGTTCCTACACCATAAGGCAGGGAGATACCCGTGAAGGGTTGAAATCCGAGGTCCGGTTGTTCTGTGCATCCCCCCTTGAGTCACCCAACTCTTGGAAGGGATCCATCCCGTGACCCATTTCTGACGCCAAAAATCTAAATGTCGCACTTTGACCAAGGTACCTAGTGGCCAAATTTAGGACATCTACCCAGGTGGCAATTGTGGGTTGCAACTGCACCTTAATCAGATTTTGTGTGGCTATTGGGAAATATCGCCATCTCTTTTGGGATATGCACCCTCTACGCCTCATTATAACTAATTATTTCATCCTTCACTAGTTCCTCTTTCGGTGGCTTCAGACCCCACTGTTGAGTGCTCTTGGAAGGTCCAGTGATATTTGAAAGGAAGGATGATACATATTTTATGACCCGAGCATTTGTTTTATTTGTTCTCCCACGCGGACAAAATCCACCTACCCACAAGTATGCTTATTTATAGTTGATTTGTGTATGATGCTCATTTGATTACATGCAATTGTGAGTTATATTGTGAAGTTCCAAATTATACAAATCTCTTGTTCATTCATTGCTCTCATCACCATTTGCACACATTCACTTTTCTAGTCGAACATCATAGGGGACCCACAGAATCCCCATCATTCCAGACGCTTGCAGAATCTTCCTCTTATTCTAGGAGGAGCTTCTAGTCTTACCAAATCACCGACTCAACCATCTCACAACCTTGTGAGTGCCACTATTTTGGGGTCAGCTTTTCTTGGTTCCACTTTACTTGGGTCCAAATCCCAAGGCCATCCATCCACTATCTTTCCTTCCCAAGGAGGCGGGGGGGGGGGAAATCTTCTCAAGGGAGAAATACAATGCCACCAAATTCCCCTCAAGGGTCAAATCCACTACCTGCTCACACCATGGTTGGAACTAATCCTCCACCACCACCCCCCATGCCATATTTGGTGTTTCTCAACATTCATGATTTGAGTAAACTCACGAACGATCCTATATTACATGACCCCACATGGCCCAATATGCCTACCAAATTACCTTCAGATATTCCAAAAGTTGAAGGAAAATCGGGGGAAGATCCCACCAACCATGTCATGACCTTCCACTTATGGTGCTCTTCAAACAACATCATGGATGACTCCATCCGCTTAAGGTTATTTCAACGAACACTCACTGGTCTATCAGCCAAATGGTATGTGGACGAAAAATCAGGGTCCCATGTGACTTTTGAATCCCTGGCCAAAGCCTTTTTGGCCTTTTTTCAACTACCAGTTCGTCATGATACTAGTTTAGAACTGCTCTCCAAGTGAAAACAAACCTCAACTATGCATATTGTAGACCACATTCACGAATGGCGTCGGCGACGTAGTTTATGTAAATCAGAAACCACCAAAGAACAACGTCTTGATTGGTTTCTAAAATCACTCGTCTCTATACTTGCCAAAGATGTGGCATCCACCTTCCCCCAATCTGAAGAGGAAGCCATCAACAAGGCTCAACAGTTCAACCTCATTTATGCTCAGTCAGGTTACCTAAACATAGTATTACCTGATGCATCAAGACCCATACCATTTGGCTAGGACAAACTTGGCATGTCTCACACTGCAGCTGGGTTGATTGGTACCACGACACACCACAACATGTATGTCCACCCACCACCTATGTATGGTACACCCCAATATCCATCGACATATGGAGGGTTATCTTATTACCCTCCTCCCCAATACCAACAACCATATCCTGTTTCTCCCCCTCCACCCATGAGTGGACCCTCGCAGACACCCATCATGCGCCTGACGTTTCAACCAAGTTCAGGTTCCCCTTCTACCTCAGCATATAACTTGAGCACTAGTGAAAGCGCTTCACCTTCCTATGTGCGCTACGGATCGTTGCCACAAAACAATCTGTATTTTCCATTCCCTGTTCCTCCATAGTCATTTTCTCCTCCACATGGACAACCACATGTCGGCGTTAACTTTGTTCAGCCCTCTCCCATTCAACAACTTCATACTTTTGAATAGTTGAATACGGAAAATCTGACCCATCAGTCGAATAATGCTAAGAAGAAAGGAAAAAACCGAAACAATAATAACCCAGGACCAGAAGGAAATAACCCCCAACAAAACCAACCTGTTGGGGGAAACCAGAATCAAGGTAACCAGAACCCCCAAGGGGACAATAACAACAAATGCCAAGGGAGGAACAACAACAAAAACCTCCGGACGAACTTCACTTGCACTCTTCATGGTGAGCATGGACATTACACTCATCATTGCCCCCAAATTGTCGACTTCAAATGGATGAAAGAATCCATGAATGCGCCACGTCCTCCAGCGCTGCCTGCCCCTCAGCAGGCCCCATAACAGTATTTGCAACAACCACCCCCGGTCGTGTTGAAAAACCCTATTCCACACCAAGGTGTGATGAATACCCAAAAGGAGATGCATCTTGCCACACCACAAATGGAACAGTATTAAAACCTTGGAAATCTGGAGGATCGCAATATCCTCCTCACTAGCGAAGAAGAAATTCTTCTGCAAACGCGCGGTCGTCAATACAACGTGCCCTCTGAACCTACTCCCACCACTTTGAAAGCAGCTCCATCGACATCCGGACAACCGTTGATGATTCCACGCCCTAAATTTGAAACCCCCATTCATATCCCTCGCATTCTGTTACGACAAAATGTCAACAACCCTCAGGCCAAGGAAACACACAATTATAGTCTCGTCGATGACTTGGCACAATCTCCTACAGCCATGTCTATATTGGAGGTCCTCCGATCCTGTCCAACTCAACGAAAATCCTTACTTTCTGCCTTGAGGGCAGTCGACCCAGCTAATACTAGACTCGTCACATTTGATCTAGATAGTGGAGAACCTCATCTCCCCGCTCTGGTAGATTTCCAGATACCAATCAAGATTCGGAACATCATGGTTCATCGGTGTATCATTGATGAAGGTGAATCCACATGCATCATGTCCAAAACTGTATGGAAAAAACTTGGCTCCCTTGAGCTAGTAGCATCCTCTATCACTTTGAGAGCCTATGATGGTCGACCATCCTCCCCTGAAGGGCTCTTTCAAAATGTCCCCGTTGAACTCGGGGTAAAAACCATCCTCATTGACATTGAGGTTATCGATGCCTTGCTCAATTACAATATCTTGTTTGCACGTAGCTACATGTATGCTACAAAGGAAGTGGCCTCTTCTATGTTTCAAACGATGATGTTCCCCCACAACGGCAAAATCATCACCATCGACCAAATTTCACGTTACAAACCTAAACACTCTCCCAACATCGATAACATCCTGCCTCTTGTCCACACTAGTTATGATGCTTATTCACTCATTGACATGGGCCCCAGAATTTTCCCGGACCCATCCTTGTTGGGGGCATACCATGCAGAACCACCTCTCATACACCCTTAAGCACAAGTGTGTGTCGTATCTTCTAATGGAACTAACACCAAAGACACCATTCCTCCCATTGAGGCCTCTCCACACCTCGACGTGCCACTAGTTGAAGAAATTTTACCTCATGAATTACTTGAGAACCCTACTACACCACTTATCCTCGATTTCCTCCTTCCCCAAGGGAAAATCTCGGTTTGGGAGACAATCCCCCAAGCCATCACTCAAATTCCCTTCTTCTACCCCCCACCGGGAGTACAAGCATTCCAGGTAGCCACAACGCTTACCCTTTCCAACATGGTGCTCGCCATCCTTGTATGGTATCTACACCCACCCGTGATGGTTCCTCAACCATCTCTCCCTCCTCAATCAGAGGGAATCCCGATGCATATTCCAGTACTAACTCTGGCCACGCCACCCTCGCCCCCAATTGCCAGCACAACTGGCACAGCTGGGGGCAGATGGAAGAAGAAAGAGCCCATCGCTCCACTTCCTCCCCGAATTCAACCTCCTTGCACACTATGCGAAAGAGAGGGACACCCCACTAATATATGTCCTTCTCTTCCCGAGTTACGCAATCTGATCCAACTCCCTCGAGCAACCACATCGCTCATCGCATCACCAAGCACCTCTAGTACTACCACAACATCCCCTACTACAGGCAATAAAGGGCTGCGAACCAAATTCGCTTGTGTCATTTGTTCAAAATATGGCCACTATACTCATCATTTCCCAACTCTACCTCAGTTTCGACAGACGCTAACAATAGTACGCCAAACCTTTCAGCAAGAGCCCTCTCCACCACCACCTTCAGGTACCCACATCACTGACATTCATTATGTCTCAACCTCAGTCCCTGAATGGATGAGATGCCCTTGCTCTCTTTGTGACTCACTTACTCATTTCACATATCGGTGTCCTTTGATTGTTGAATATCAACGTCGTCAATTAACCCTTATTCAAAATCATTCAACCACCTTACCTCATATGATGCAAGTTACTTCTCCTATCCCTTCTCTAAATACTGTCAACATCACCTCCCCTGAACCTGAGTCACTTCCCACCCCTCCATGGTTCATAGATAGATTGTCTAAGGATATTCCCCCAAATCCTCACAATTCTCTTATTCATTTCCCACAGGAAATCTTACCCCCTACCACAGTTTATCACCCACAGTATCTGAACATTTGGTTTATGTCAAGTCAGCCATCGCACCCAGTTTACGATATCACATCTACATCCTCACCACTTGAGGACAATAACACCTACCCATTAACGGTTCCCCCTGTCACCTCCCAAGATCCACTATATTCTCGCATTTTCCACTGTGGCAAAGACATCTTGGAGGAATTGACTACCCCTGATTGCCCTTGGAATACGCTCCATCATCGAGAACTTTTCCTCTCACAAGAGGTCTTTCACCCGCTTGATCGGTATCCCCAAGCTCCCGTAATCTTCCAAAACACCTCACAACACTCTTGCGAGATCACCAATAGTGTCAGTGCAAATGAGGTGGCATTGTGGGCCCACCATCCATATATAGGCCCTTTTTCCCAAACATCCACACTTTGTTACAGGAGCCCAGAGCCTCTTTTTCCCGATCCGCTTTCAGCCACGGGATCAGGGTCACGCCATCTATATCATCACATGCTCCAGGAGATCATCTACATTTTCCCCGAAGGAGCATTTTTCTCATGCCACATTCAGGTACGCATGCTCATGTTCAAATTTTATCAAATAGTTGTCATATTTTCTTTATCATCATATAGTATTCACGTCGAGTATTTGGTTTTCATGTGTGCGGGTACTTGTTCATCACAACGACGCAGCCCTTTCAAGTATATGTTTGACACTGACATGTAATTATTCCCTCTGTAAATCAATTGCATCTCCCAATCATACCCTCTAACATTTACCTTTAGGGCCCTTACATCTGGCTCTGCAGTACCTTTACCTCTGTTGTGTTTTGGTACTGTCACTCGGCAGCACTCTCCCCCACATGGGTTTTCCCATTCATAGTTCCCCTTAGTACTTTGACACTCATGTTGCTTTCACCCCCTAGCGATGGGAGTCTCGATAGTCTTACGCATTTCCAAGAATAAGCCACATACTCCTTCTCATCATATTGCTAGCTTTCCTAAATAGACTCCCAGGCCATCACATCTCGGTTTTATTCGACTGCACCCCCGCAGTATCGTTAACCCTCCATTTCATTCACGATCAGTTTGCCCACTTGCAGATTGTCCTCCATTCATTTCCCTCATATAGAAACCCACCCTCCACCAGTTCCCTTCGCAACTTGTGCCCTCATAGGCCAATCCATCTCGCACTAGGGCACCTGTTTCTGTATCTATACACTCATCCAATAATTATTCTTTATTTATTTGGTAATTATAAAAAGCTTTTGTTTCCAGCATTTACTTGGATTTTTGTCATCACCCTTGACGACCTTCTTTTTTCTGGCAACACAACCCATGTCGCCCTTGGTTGGGGCATCCACTCTCCTTTACTCATCCTGATATCGTTCCTAAACCCCGAGTATCCCATAGTCCATGTACCATTGATCTTTGAGTTTGTCCACTTTTCACACCTCTGGCACAATTTAACCCCATGTCTAGTTGCCCCCCTGACACTAGATAAAGTTTTACGGTTGCTTCCAATCATCCTTCCAACATACCCCCAACCAGCAGCCTTGAGTCTCACCGCGGCTTGACTTCGTTCATGTTCCCCATCAGTTCTTGATCTTATCTCTGTGGATTTCATGAAGCCCTTTGCTTCTTAGAGTCGCGTCTCCCTTTCTGTCGACATCAACACAGTTTCCAGAAGGGCAACAATATCTTGACCCTCATTACCTTTACAATGAGGAGTCTCGGACGAAACAAAGAGAACCATCATTGCTCTCTGATGTCGTTGACCTCCATAAAATTCGACTTCAGCAAAATCTCAAGTTATGGTGGGTCTTACTATGCGATTATTGCAGTTGTTTTATACCAACCAAGGACCTTTGAAATTGTTAGGCCATCACTGCCTACGAGTCATCGACACTTCTTACATGCATCCTTGCCTCTTTTCAGAGCATGTTCACCATCATAATTTCCATCTGTCATTATCAAACTGCCCCGAAGGACGTTGTAGTTATCTATATCAACATACACCTTCAGTTATTATCTTACATTTTCAGTTACATGACACGAGCATGGGGCATGCCCACCTCGTTTGTATACAGATTTTTTTTTTCTCCCTAGAGAAAGCTTTGGGTCCCACAGTTTCCCCTCTCCCTCCGATGGATCGCTCTTGCAGTTCCTATCAACACTCTTCCTTACAATGGCACTCTCAATAGAATAAACATTAATGTATTTCGACTATACATATGCTCTTAACCTCACACATCAGGGGGCATATGTTATCATTGAAATTTCATCCGCAACATTGCACACAAATGGTTACAGAAATACAACAATGTCAAACAACTATTAGTTCACCTGCAACACCAAAATGCATTTCCAAGAGGTAAAAACTATACAATTGGGCAAAAAATGAAATGCGCTAACTCACTAAAGGAAGTGCGCACATAGTGCGCGGGCCATAGAAGCCTGTAGAGCGCACAATGCACCATATGCACGACTGTGTACGAGAAAAGCCGCACACTCCTGTGAATGGCGCATTTATGGTTCTTATCGGCCTCTCAACCACTTATGGACCAACTCCCAACTTGATTTGACCTTCAGATCTGAGCTAAATCCGAATGGGGGTTGGTCAAGGACCAAAGGGTGTCCTAAAGGGACCCTTGTTCACACTAAGAACCAATTGAATATTTCCTTGAAGAAATGCTATAAATGGAGGCCATGGGTGCACTAAGAAATTAAGATTTTCATAGTATTTTTATGTTGCCTCAATCCTCCCTTCAGAATCCTCTTTTCTCCTTGGAGCATTCTAGCAACATTCCAATAGGCCATTCCACTCACCTATCGAGGGAATAGGCATTGATTTCTTCATAATTTTCTTTCTTTTCTACCATTGTAAGAAGATCTCTCCATTAGGGATTCAAGAGCCCTCCCAAGGAGGAAGAGGGGACTCATAAGTCCTCATTTCTCTACGGTGTTTTGCCAACTAATATAGTTATCCATTTGTGGCATAATCTTGGTCATTGGTTGATTGTTTTTGGTTCAAAGTTTCTTATGCATTCTAGTTTGATTTCCTTAGTTGTTTTTAGTTTGTTTACTTGTTTATTTCATGTGCTTGGATAGTTTAACTCATGCACTAACCTCTGTCTTGTCTAGCAGGCCCAACTAGACATGCAAGTGCCCTTGTTTTGCTCACCCAAGTGATGAAACAAACACAACAGTAGGTTGGGTGACATCTAAGTCTGAGTCACTATTAGAAGTTTCATGTTGGTATTCCTCAAAGAGACCAAGAATCTCTGGAGGGGGGTACGATACGGATTTAACTGTATCATCCCTGCTCGAGATCGGGATTTATTTATCTTTTCCTTTTCTATTTTCTTCTTTTGTTTCTTCTTGTCTCCTTTTTCCATTTCCTTCCTTATGATCCTTGTGAGATTACATGTTTTCTTCTGGGTTTGGGATCCCGACAAACCGATTATGACTATATTCTCCTTTCTAAGGGGAGCTTGGGGTTCTTTCTCGCAGATCTGTGGATTTTTCTCCTTGTCCTTGTGGGGGATTCAAGGAAGCTTCCTTCCCATTAGTTTTTTTCCTTTTCAGTTGTTGCCATTGATCGTGTTTCGAATCTTGCATCTGGGATTCTTTGTCTTGTGGGCAGCTTTTTGTGAAGTGTCGTATTTATGACATGCTTTGCATTTGAATGGGATTTGTTCATAGTCGCCCTGTTGCATATAAGACCAGTTCTCTATTGTCATTTGAATTGCCTCTGGTAGTCCTTTTTCGATATCCACTTCCACACAAAGTCTGGCACAAGCTTGAAGCCCTTCTTGTGGTTCAGCACGATCGATATATTTTCCCATCGAGTTTCCTATGTTTTTTAGGGTTTCATCATTCCAACAATGCAGAGGAAGAGACAAATAATGCTGAAGGAATGTCATTTTCCAGGATGAAATCTGGGGTTCATTTATTGCGGTACATTCCTCCTGCACCCATGAAATACGGGCCACTGCGAAATATTAAATCCCTATCTTCTTCTTTTTTTCAAAAAGGAATGCAAAGAAACCCTTACCTCAAAAATCCGCAGACTTCTGCCCCTGGATCATTTTTCTCCAATTTAGGTCTAACCAATGGTGCATGGCTTTGGGAGAGGGCCAAAGACCAATGAAATTCCCTATCAACCCATTTTTTTCCAGTCTGAGCGCTACTGGGCGATCCGAAGAGGGGTGAACGACCACTTTAGGAATTTCGTCCATTTTTTTTACAAATATGGAGGGAGCAGACTTGTGAGTCTTTGCATAGGAAGAGATTAGGGATTGAAAGGCATGAAGATCCTAAGGAGGATAGTCTAGGGGGGTCCCCCCATTTCAAGGGAGGCCATGGAAACGTCCCACGTGGAGCCGAACGGAGCTGGAGCAAGGAGAACCCTAGACCAGAGCCATGGCTTTGAGCCAAAAAAAAATTAGAATAAAAATTTAATTTGAAGGACATGGTGGTGGGATTTGATCCACTTATGTGTGCAAGGGTCTCGATACCATTTAATATAGAATATTTAGGTGAAACCACACATTCTAACACTACCTCAAGGTGCCCCCATGGCTCCAGGTAAACCCCTCACGGGAATTGAACCTTGCCCAATGGTGAAAAACTCCTCGCTTTCCACCATTGGATCCAACCCCTTTGGGCTTTAAATTTGAAGGACATGGGGGTCGGATTTGGTTCACTTATGTGTGCATGGGTCATGATACCATTTATTATAGTATCTCTAGTTGCAACCACGCATTTGACCACTACCTCAAGGTGCCCCCATGGCTCCAGGTAAATCCCTCATGGGAATTGAACCTTGCCCAACAGTGAAAAATTCCTCACTTTCCACCATTGGATCCAACCCCTTTGGGATTTCCAAACTTCGATATTATATTCAACTGATCAATTGTTTTCTCTGGTTCCTTTCTTAAGGAAAATATTTCAGCTTCTAGATTCTTGCAATTTTTTTCCTTTTCTTTCAGTTGGCTTCTCACCACTTCTTTTATCCTCTTTACTTCTTCTAGTTGAGTCTTCAGGATGATAGTTATTTTTTTGTTTCATCAAGATCATGATCCTTCTTTTCATATTTATACAATTTCTCTTTTTTCTTTTTATTCTTTCCACTGAGTCTGTTTATTTCTTCTAGGGCACTAATGAGTTCTTATTCAAGATTCACTTCCCATCAATGTCTTCTTCTTTTAAATATGATTCTTCTTTCTGTTTGTCTTCATTTTCTTTGTCAATAGACTTTGTATCCATGACTATGAATAGAAATTATTCTTTGTCAACATTAGAAACATATCCATCACTTTCTTTAGACAAGCTATTGTCCTCTCTCAAGTAGAAACTCTTCTTCTTAGTATATTTTCCTCTTTTGTGTCTATAAGTTTTGCTTTTATTGTTATGCTCTTCTTTATCATTATTGTTCTCATCATCATTGTCTTCCCTTTTTTAATATGGACATTTAGTAACAAAATGTCCTACTCTACCACAATTAAAACATTTGAAGGGTAGCTTACCTTTGTATTTGCTAGATCCACGTTTTAGCTCTCTCACAAATTGTTCTTCTTTTGTATCTAATTCATGGATAAAACAATAAAAAAGATGCTTTGAAAGCTACTTCAACCACTCTAAGGAAATAGGCTGCAACATTTTCTCCGTCTTTCATATTCAAACTCTTGAACTATCTTTTATGAGTGTGGAGTTTTTCCTTCTTCACCTTGTCATCACCTTCATATATGTTCTGAAGTTTGTCCCAAATATCTTTTGTCGATCCACAATGCATCAATGTGACAAATTATGATTCTGATAGACCACACAAGATAACATTTGTGGCTTTTACATTATCTTCACTAGCCTTCTTTCCGACGTTGTCTGTTGGTGGAGTTTTTGGGGTTGTATACCCAGTCATGATTGATTGCCAAATATCAAACCCAAGAGCCAATAGATAAATCTGCATCCTTATACTCCATAATGCATAGTTATTTTCCATCAAATAATGGAGCCCTTTTGTGGAGAAACCTTCTTGATTAGCCATGTGTGATCCTGAGATCTACCTTCCAGTGGTTAGACCGTTTTTGAACGAACCTGCTCTAATACCAATTGTCAATATTATGCTTATACTGAGAGGGGGGGATTGAATCAATACAAGATACTTTTTATTTTATTTAAACAGTCATCAATCATTCATTAGATGAGAAATAATAATCACATATAAACTTAAATCACAATGCATATATTTTAACATGGAAACCCAATCGGGAGAAAACCATAAAACTTATATTTATACATTCATGTAGGCACCAACCTATTGTTACAATATTTGCAGGCAGCAACCTACTTGAGACACCAATCCCCTCACTTGAGCACCAACTCAACAACACCTATTTGCACCAACCCACTATTACAATATTTGCAGGCACCAACCTTCTGGAGACACCAATCCCCTTAGCTAAGCAGCAAGTCAATAACACCTGTAGGCACCAACCTACTAGAGATACCAATCTCTTGAATTGAGTTCTAAATCAACAAGATATTGTGTAGGAACCAACCTACTAGAGACACCAATATCCTCAGTTGAGAACCAACTTAGTAAGACCTGTATATACACCAATATAATATTTCCGTACACATATTTCTTCTAACTTCATCTACATGCTTCATACTTCATGCATTTCACAACAACATCATGCCCATAGCTTCAAACCCTAGTCATATTTAGCCTTCATGCCCTAGAGAGTTTCATAGCTTCATTCTCAGAATGTAATTCAAGATTGCAACGTCACAACCTCAAAGCAGTGCACTTTGCAACATCAAAGAGCTTCAGTCCTTCATAACACACTTTAAGAACAAGAAAAAAGCCCTCATACTTCTCTTTCACACCTTTAGATCCCAAACAGACTCCCAAACTCCTCCAATGCACTTCATATTTCTTATGCACACCTCAAACTTGATTTGTTCGATGGATGCTCTTCAAATACGCACATCTATTATGTACTTATAGTGTTTTTGTGCTCACTTTTAGGGCCAATTTGTAAATACTGGTTGAGCCAACTTGAATATTTTGGCTAGGTTGTCTGATAGAAAAATTTGTATCTCCTCATTCCTAGGGAGTTAGAGGGAATTTCATATAACGTTGGAAAGGTATTGGAATAATATTTCTAACCATATAACCTATGCTCGCATTTGAGCTAGGTATATAGGGTAAAAATTCATTCAAATACAGGGTATCCAAACTGTGCATTAAAAATTCAAAAACAATATTTCCAACAATCTCCATCTTGCAATCTTTATCTTAGACATTTGTAGTAAATCTCCATCTTGAAATATTTATCTTGGACATATATAATCTCTAATCCGTATTATTTTCGGCACGAAATGAGAGAGGAGATATATCACAAAAATATATAGAAATATTGAAAGAGCGACAATAATATAACAAAGATATATCGAAAATATAACCAGAGGCACAAATATACAATAATACACAATTTCTATTAATGTGCGAAATGTACAGAACTGCAAAAATATGGAGTGAAAAACTCGCTAGAATGGTGGCAGCTTATCTTTGAGAAGAGATGTGATGGCTACTCGCATTCGTAAGAAGATGATTTTACAATGAGGCTCCAAAGGCCTTTTTATCATAAAGAAAATCCAAAACCCTAACCCCGGAAGATGAAAAACCAATAGTTTTGTGGACCCCGTTTTTGGTAGTTTGGTCTATCAACTTCCCGGGGGAGTAACTTTGGCATACGATCTTCGTTTGGGGCGCACGAGAGCACGTTGGAAAGGTCTATCCCAGGAATACACATGTTTTTATCACACTTCGGCTAAAGACTATAGTGTGATTGTGGCGAGCTCTAAAAACGTTGTTTAGAGCCTCAAAACAGCCCCGGAAGTTCGGGACCCGAAAACTAGAAAAAAAAAACTACCAAGGTGGAAGATTGTTTTTCGAGCCAGTGGAATAGGTGGGTGGCCACTGATATCTACCTGGATTAGTCTCACCCTATATTTGACATTAATGACAACAATATTTCCAACACTCCATTGCTAAGGACAAAAAGAGACATAGATCTTGGGAGGTCCCTACATAGAAGGTCTTATGAGAGGAAATTTTCAATGAATCCATCGGTCTGCAGGAGGATTGGTTCCAATAAATGCATAGATGTTGGATGTTGGTACATAAAATCTTGGGTAGTTTTTTCATCATGGAGAAGGGTGTAGGGGACGAGTCAATCTACTGTAGAGATGAGTGAGGCAACTTCTTCAGCAGGCACACAAGGATGAACTATATGCGACAGAGGAGCCACACCAGAGAATGATGGAGAGGATGTCCCATCGTAATGAGAATGTGAAGTGTCGCACAAGCCAAAGTTAGGGGAGAGCGTGTGGCCAGGGTGTGTCGAGAGATGGGGGAGGGAGGTGACGATAGGTGGGGGGATTGTAGAGCTGAACACACGGGACAAGGTGGTGGATGGGACCGAGGAAGTTCAGATGTTAAATCCTTGTGGTGGGTTCTCTGTGTAGTCCAGCTGCTCCTCGTTGTCATAGGCCATCATGGTTGGACCTAGGATCATATCTACATGTGATGCAGGGCATCAGACGTCAGCGACAAACGTCGTCGAAGGGTCCCGCGGAAACCCTCAGGAGTTTTCTCTACCATAATCCTCATTGCATTTTCCAGCTCATTTTGTTTATGTTCCATATATCTTTTGTGATTGGAAAAACTTATAACCATTAATTGCCATATAGTGTTTAATTCTTCTTAAAGGTGAATTGTTTGTTCTCCGACAAGATGCAATACGTTAATTAAACATGTTTACAAAGAAAAACACATAAATACATTGAGTAAAACATTTTGATTTGAAAAATTATGTCTTTTTCATACATTGTAATAATAACCTTATGATATAATTATTCATTAATAA
>ML805668.1:47068-72708 GCA_009831015.1 Picea engelmannii
GCATGTATCAACATCACCAAGACATGCACCTCATACATGTACCAAGAAGACGCCTCACACCATGCACCAACAATGTGTCTCAAACATATACCAATGCCTCAACAACAAGATACCAAAGGTATGACCATCACATTATCAACATGTAACCAAGATATTCCTCAAACCACGTACCTCAAGTATGTGCCAACAACCATAAACCATGTACCAAGAGATACCATCAAACATGTTCCATATCACTCATATACCATATATGTCAAGTGCCTCTAACAATGTATCATACCATCACCAAGGTGTACCATACATAATCATTACCATGACATGCCTCAAGCATGTACCATAACAACATAAACATAAGCCTTAAAACTAACACATAAGCATCCCTCTGATCCTATAGACACCCTGATGTATCAGATAACAGATGAGTAAACCAACCTAGGTATCAACAACCTGGTACGAGCATCACTTCACACCCTTTCACAAGATTTTCACGGATTTGTGACTTTCTCTTCTACTACCCGCGGATATATGTGTTTTTCTCCACTACAGCCCGCGTACATCCACGCCCTTCTAACCTGTAACCTGTAGATACCTCAAAAAATAGGGTTACTCATGTTTTCTACAACTCCAAGACTCTCACCTTCGACATTCATTCACAACCTCAGACTTGCTACCTCATATTCAACCCTAGATTCACCAATAGACCAAAATTTCTTCACAAGATAGATAATCAATAGAGTTGTGTGTGAATATACTTATGATAGACTCCTTGAGGTGTATTTATACTTTTGCTAAATAACCTCTTTCCTAACTTTAGGGGTTTTTTGTTACAACCACTTTACCCTTTCATTAATGACTTGTAACCAATTAGGGACTCTTTAACCATTCTTCGGGGCTTCCAACTTCACGAGGGAATATCTCCCTAATCATGAGGAACCATGTGGTGTACCACCTACCGTTTGAAATGACACAACGAGGACTATCCATATAAGAATGTGTTACATGCATTTACATTGTCCTTCATGTACTTATTACTCAAACAACTTTGGGTCTCATGACCACACCTATGGGTTTCTTGTAGACTTCATCAAATGCACCCATCACATCTACTGACATCAACCACTCTAGTTGACATCAATGACAACTAGCTCACCATCAATCTCGATCACAACTCTGGGGTATCTCGACTACTCCAAGGGTTGACATCAATGACAACCAATTGTCCAACAAACAGTCCATGCCTGGCATAAAAAACCTTCTACACATGAGCTGAAATTCTATCCCTTGCTCTCCACCTTCGGAAATCATAACCAGAAGCTAGGAAAAATTTGCAGACACTCATGACCGTCCCACATTGTAAGGAAAACATATGCTAAGTTTAGAGATAAGATTGATCCCATTGAGTGATGATATAACGAGCTTGTGGGAATGCATGCTAGGCACATGTCAGGTGTCTTGTGTCGATGGATTGACAGTTGCTCACATTAAATTGATTTGAATTCTCATGAGGTGGATAATGCGCTCCCCGGGGGGACCCCCGCTTTTTTTAAATAAAATTTTATTTTTATATCTATTGAAGTTGGGTGATCCTAACCCTCCCAAGAGAGAGAAGAGCACATGACTTCCCCTTGCCGAAAGATATGAGGGATTAGAGGTTTGAATTCCATTTACTGAAAGCACTCCTTCTTGGAGTCTTGTAGCCTGATTAGCTTGCCTATCTTCCTCTTGGTTATTGGCTCTTAACACATGGAAAAATTCAGTTGTGTCAAAGAGTTGGGATTCCTTGTGAATACTACAAATAATGGCTCGAACGTAGATGTTATTTGGAAGAGAAGAGAACCTTTCTTGTTTGATTATAAATTTAGAGTCCCCAACCCCTATGAGAGAAGTAATACCTTGAGCCTTTGCTAACTTGAGTCCATGTAGCAAAGTGTATGCTTATGCTTGGTTATTCTAAGACCAGCCAATGCTTCATGCATAGGTAAATACCAGATTTCCTCTTGTGTCATGAAGCACCCCTCCCTTGCCTGACACCCTATTGCAACATCTATTTTAGACTTGAAAATCATATAACTATTACCATAAAAAGAGAATTTGGTTCCAACATCGAGCACATGCATGGAAGACGGCCAAGCACCATACAAATATCGGTTGTAACATGTTTGGTATTTACTTTGTAGATGGATAGGAAGAGGGAAGTCATCACTACTTTCTAACAATTGAACAGAGTTTGGTGTGTACTTAGACAACTTTTTGGATCTCGTAGTAGAGATGTTTTGGGTAGTATTGATATCATACTTTGGCTCACTAGAACTCTTCATGGACTCAATAGAAAGAGATGAGCGGGCCAATTTAGGATGAAACTTAGTTGATTTGGCTTCCATCTTTTCAAAAAAATGAGCTCATGGAAGTGTTTGTATGTGTCTTTTCTATATCACCTATTGGATTTTTCACCACAGTGGGAGGTATTAGACCATCAACTTTGGGTAGTCGATCATTAATATAATGGGACAATGTGACATGTTGAGTGTTCTTATTCAACCCTTTACATTTTGAACAACCACATACTACTGAAATGTCATAAAAGAGATCAAGTTCATGGTGTAATACCGTTGACCTAAACTGCAAGTTGCTAGAAGATGGCATCTTACAATTTGCAGGGTAAAGCAACTGTATGTTTTCATCAAACATTTTCCTGCAATATATTTCTCTTGATAAGAGCTTGCGACATTTTTGGATTGGTGGAATATCTTGCACATCCGAACTCGATTCAGAATCATGGTCCTACAAAATTCAATGAACAATTATTCAAATGCACATGCATAAATGACATAAAAATAAATGAATTATAAATAAAATATATACTTACTTCAAACGGTGGGGTAGAAGTTGACGAACTTGCAACGATATGGAATGAGTCAAAATCCGAAGAATTCGCCATTTGATGTTATAAAAAATTTCCCCGCATTTGAGCCAAAACCATCATCAATACACGAATGAATTCTTAAATGAAAGTTTGGGAAGAATAGAACATTCTAACTTCAAACAAAATTTCAAATGGATTTTAAAAAAAAAATGGTCCTCTTAATTAGTTACAGACGCACTGGTGTGTTAAATGTTGAAAGGCATTGAAGCGTCACCTCTGTTACTGTCAACACAAAACAAAATCTTCACAAAATTTAATTGCAAAGGTTTGCATTTCTATTATGTCAATAAAATTGACACATGTGCATTTTTATGTCTATAGTGCATTGGGCGCTTAAAATTGTAAGCAAAATCCTCACAACATTTAATTGTGGAGTTTTTCATTTCTATTATGTCAATAAAATTGACACCGGTGCATTTGTATGTCTATGGCGCACCAAGCACCTAAAATTGTAAGCAAAATCTCTGTAAAATTTAATTGCAGAGGTTTGCATTTTTGTTGTGTCAATAAAATTGACATCGGTGTGTTTGTATGTCTATAGCGCATCGAGCGCCTAAAATTGTGTAATGTAGTGTATGTATAGTGATTTTTTTTGTTTGTAAATATATACTTTTCATTGATGCTTCTTTATGGACCAAGTGCACCGGTGTTTTAAAGTACACCACTAATCTTTAAAGCACACAGGTGTGAACTATATAGTGCACTGAAAATATGTTACAAAAAAAACGGTCGGGTTTATCATCAATGCGCCAAAATATAAAGTGAAAAAATGAGCGGGAATTTCATTTTTTGAAAAGTATGTGTTTATAAATGAAAACACTATTCATTATTTCATTTTTTTTGGCAAAATTAAGAGCGGATATTTGTGTAAGAGTGATTTACCAGCGAAGACTTTGGAGTGGGTTAATTTTTTTAAAGATACAAATTTGGAAGGAATCTTCGCAGGCCACATACAAATATGGAGAGGAGAAATTTCAAGTATGTGATTTCATTATATTGATCATCTTAATTTCTCCCTATTTGATTCAAACTATTTTCAATGCAATCTCAAAGAAAATACAAGGGTTTCGTAGTTACCTTTGGTATTGGAAGCCCTAGTTTTCTTGTTATTTTTCTTGGTTCCCCTTTCTAGATTGCACAAGGGGATTTTTTTTTTTAAGCTATAGATTTTTATAGGGATTTTTTTACTTGTATATGGGGCGTTTAGTATCTGTTGCAATGGTATAACCCATTGCATTGGATCCCAAACCCCGTTGTTGTCAGTTTTTTTTAAGAAACTTATTTGTGGCATGTGGTGCGCACAATACAGTAATGTCGCATCAATGCTCATATTTCTGTCAACATCATTGATTAGTTTAAAATATAATTACTAATGACTTTAATAACATATGTGTGTAGATTAGACGGTGTGTATTGGCATGTTGAGTGCATTGGGTCGTATTATTTCATTACATGCACCGACATATTATTTTGTAAAACTATTTCATAAGTTCTAAATTTGACGATTATTGTTTTTAGTCAATGTGTAGTAATAAACACTGGTGTGTATATGTAGGTTGAGAGTGTTGAGTCGTATTATTCATTACACGCACCGACACATTATTTTGTAAAACCATTTCATAAGTTTTATATTTGACGATTCTTGTTTTTAGTCAATGCACAATATGTACTAATGAGCACTTGTGTGTAATATTTAAAAGTAAGGGTATAACGTTGCTCGCTAGGTCTAGCTCTACAACCAAAAACTCAGCCCCAAACTCATCCATGGAGACCATCACAAGAGGGGGCCCCATCCCCTCCTAACGCAACATTGTTGCAAGGAGCAATTGCACTCCCCACCATTTGAAAAACTCATAGATTCCAAAAGAAATAGAAGTCCCCTATCCAATGGAAGAAGAAAAGCAAGAAGATGAACCTCCTTTGGCGAAATCGTAGCCATAGAACTGGACTACCACCACTGTCTCTTAGATGTGCCAATCCACAATCTGCATTCCTCAAACAAACAGAATTACATAGTATGAGATACACTCCATCTAACTCAGCCAAACGATCCAATATATGCAATATCACGCCCTCGTCTATAAGTTCATGGGCCTTTGGTCATTAGAAAAAGCTATGCTCTGATGGATCAAAACCAGATGGAAACCTAAAGGAGATATGGAGCTAAAACTGGGGTCAAAAGGTTTCTTCACGATAGTCTTCAACTAGGTGGAAGATCGGGAGAGGATCTTCCAGAACGACCCCTACTTCCTTAATTCCATATGCCTATGCCTATGCCTATGAATGAAAAATTTCAATCCAATCAAAGAGGACTTCTATGTGGCCCCAGTCTGGATTCGCCTCTACTCTCTCCCTCAGGAATACTGGCATCCCAAGATTCTAGAAGGAATCGGTAACACGCTGAGAACATTTTTCCAGATAGTTGATGCAACTCAACAATGATGCTATACCTCGTACACTCAGATATGTGTCTACCTTGATGTATCAATGGCCTTACCTGCATCAAATAACATGATACATAATGGATCCAAATGATAGACTACAAGCACATCCCCTTTCGATGTCGAAAATTCCATGCACATTGCCATCTATTTAGGGACTGATCACTGAACAAATCACATGAATAGATGAGAAATCAACAAACCAAAGATGAAGACATCTTTGAAAAAGTTCCAACCAAGAGGAAAATCCTTCGAAATACCCACAATCAACCGAACCCAAGAGGACCAGTACTAGAAACAACTTCGAAAGACTAGTGACCCATCTTGGTCAGACCATAGATTATCTGAATGAGGGGAAACTTCCATAGAAATATAGGTGGAAGGTAAAAAAACAAGATCTGAAACCCCTCATTCCACAGAACAAGGCAGAGGAATCCACCAAGAAAGATAAAATAAACATAGATGAAGATGAAGAAATGGCCCCAACAAAGGGGGGAAAGGAGGATTTGGAAGACAGAGATGAAATGGAATTGCGAGAATTAGATCTGCAAAGTATAGCAGTTGCATGTGAGTGACAAGAGGTCAATTATGTCCCAAAGAAGCATATCCAACTACTAAAGAGAACCCTTATCAAATTGAAAACTAAGGACAAAGCAACTACATCGCAAAAAGGTAAGACTTGACCTCCTCTTCCTTGGGTATAAAAAATTCCACTGCAAAATATGCCTTCAAATCCTCAAAAGAAGAAAAGAAAAAGGGGTGTTGGTCTAACAAGAAACTTTTGTAGGAATTAGGGGAATTCCTAGTCAATTTGGGTCGGATCAAGCTTGTGATGGAAAAATTCTCACCTAACCCCCACATGTCTCAATGAAAATAACATCCTGGAATATTTGTTGCCTCATTAGCCTGAGCAAACAAAGAACCTTGAAGGTAGTAATTCTTCAATAAAAGCCTTCCATTATGATGCTTCATGAAACAAAATGCCCTTCTGAAATCTTACAAAGGACATCCACGAAATGTTGGCACATCTGTCAATCAATTGCCATTAACACAGATAGAGCCGCTGGGGGGCTAGAATTTATGTGGAATCCTACCAAAATTCTCCTCACCCACTTCTTTACAACCCAACAATCAATATCAACTCAATTCTAATTGATTGGGATCAATGTCGAATCATCACCAATGTTTGTGGCCCCCAAACAATCCCTGACAAACTCGCCTTTCTCAACTCCATGCTTCATCTAAATCCAATTATCAAAAAAACACCTTGGGTTATGGGGGGGATTTTAATCTCATCACCTCTCTTTCCAAAAAGAGAGGAGGATTAAGTCGTTTAGAGAAAGATCTTGAACACTTCAAAGAGACCATATGCAACCTTAAGTTGGTTGACTGGGAAACCAAGAATGGGATCCATGCCTAGAACAACCATTGTCAAGGTGATCACTAGATTGGCTCTTGTTTAGACATATTTCTTGTCTTTGAGTCCACCCTAGACAAAAACATTGTCATTGAAGCCTCAATCTTGCCCTATCATGGCTCTGACCATTGGCCCATTTGTTTAGATTTGGATAATAAAGCCACCCCAATCAATAGACCATTCATATTTGAACAATTATTGTTAGAACACCCCTCGTTTAAAGCCAATATTATTCATTGTTGGAAGGAAGCAACAGTTCCCTCTAGCTCCACTATGTACAGATTTCAACAATGCCTAAAAAACCTAAAAAAGGAGTTGAAACCCTAGAATAAAGCTTAATTTGGCAACATCTTTCAAGCCAAACAACTATTAACCGACAATATGAAGCAACTATAGCAACAAATGTTAATCCACGACCGAACTGAGGACCTCATGGTAGAGAAATCCCATCTAAGCGCTCATATAGCTATCAAGGAGAAGCAATAGGAGCATCTATGGCAGAAAAAATACCGAGTGTAATGGCTACATGCAAGAGAATGAAATATCAGATATTTCCATAGATCTATGCTTCAATGCTAACACTACAAAATAATCACATCTCTTAAAGATGGCCAAGGGAACAAACTCTACAAACATGATGAAATAAAAATTGAATTAATTTAATACTTCAACTCTCTGATGAAGAAACCGCAACAGGACCGGTAGGAAGCCATTTGAAAAATAACACAACACATACTGAGGTCGGTGACAGAATAACACAATGAAGCATTGATGAAAGAAATTTCTCATGAGGAAGTTGAACAAGTCATCCTTGAAATGCCCAATGGTAAATCTCCCAGTCAAGATGGTTTTACTACTAACTTTTTTCATGCATGTTGGCCTCTGATCATACATGATGTTCTGGAAGTGGTGGAAGACTCAAGAAATTTCCTCAAGGTCCTCTCGGCTTTCAACTCCACCTTTCTTACCCTTGTACCAGAAGAGGACAAGGTAAAAGACCCTAGCAAATTTAGGCCTATAACTCTCTACAGTGTTATCTATAAAGTCATCACCAAAATAATCACCAATCATCTTAAGTCACTCCTCCCCATCCTCGTCTCTTAGGAACAATTTGGTTATGTGCAAGTTCGACAGATTATTGACAACATAATCCTTGCCCACGGATTAATATACTCCTTAAAAATAAAAGAAAAACCAAGCATGTTAATCAAGCTTGATATGTCCAAAGCCTTTGATAACCTAATCCGGGATCACATTCAAAGCACCCTCCTAACCTTCGACTTCTCCAAATCCTTGACCCAATGGATAATGTCCCTTACCTCTTCAGTTTTTTTCTCCATCCTAGTCAATGGTTCCCCTTCGCCATCCTTCTCCCCTTCAGAAGCAATCAAGCAAGGCAAGCCCCTCTCCCCTTTCCTCTTTATCCTTATGGCAGAGGGTCTTGGACGCTCAATTTATGCAACATACCAAGGACACTGGAAAGGACTCAAACTTCATAGAGAAGAGGAAGCAACAACCCACCAACAATTCATTGACAACACCATGCTCATGGCAACTCCCATAGTCCGGGAATCTCAACATATCAAACAAGTCTTGAACGACTTCATGGCAGCTTGAGGAACATCGATCAATCAAAGTAAATCTCAAATCTTCTTTTTCAACATGCCTCCTGCTATTCAAGCTCACCTTACATGAATCCTTGGTTATCAAAGGACCTCGCAAATACTAAGGTGTTCCTCTAGTGGATAACTATTTAAAGCAAACGTCTTGGGAGGACCTCCTCTCTCAAATGGCCAAAAAGTTAGACAACTAGTCCTTCTGCTCACTCAACTTGGATGACACACTAATCTTAGTCAAATTGGTCCTGCAAGCAATGCCTATGCACCTCTTCTCTATCTTAGTAGCTCCGAAGTACATCTTGAAAGTTGTCTGAAACATGCATCAAACATTCCTCTAGGGAGGTACCAAAGAACGAAAAAAATGGGCCTTAGTATCATGGGCCACCATATGTCTACCAAAGTTGGCAAGAGGTCTAGGACTACGCAATCCAGAGGTTCTTGGAAATGTTTTGGGGGATAAATTGTGATGGAGATGACTAAACAACCCTCACTCTATATGGTCATGCCTTTGGAAACAAAAATATGCCAAAGATGAGCCAAAAAGTCAATTGATTCAAATGCATATCACATCTACAGGTTCCAACATTTGGAACATAACCTGGGATAATCGAACCCTGGTACAACAAAATTGTTTTTGGGAGATCCACAATGGATAGGAAGCCCTCTTATGGGATGATGCATGGAAACAACAACCCAAATGGGCAGAACAAGAGCACCTGCACAACATAAAAACTTCTATGTCCAGTCAAAACGGATCGATTGTGCTACATTACTGGCTCCCACATGAGGAGCACCACCAATGGCACCGTTGGCTACCCAAAGAACACTGAACATGTATGCTAGATCAATACACCGTAGACATTTAATGGGAGTATTTGAACACTCGAAAAAACAATATCTGCAACCAACATGACAGACTCCCATGGGGCATCTCAACAAAAGGAACCTTCAGAGTCAAAGAGGCCTACTATATAGATGTGAGACACCAAAATCACCCCAATCCAGAAATTTGTGAACGTATCTGGAGATAGAATCTATGGCCAAACGTATGCACCTTTCTTGGCTACTAGCGCATAAAAAAACCCTAACCTAGGACAACCTCCTCAATAAAGGATTCTTAGGACCCTCAAGATGTCGTCTTTGTCAAAACCAAGTTGAATTTATTGAACATCTATTCAACTCTTTCTCCTTTACTCGAGAGCTTTGGAAAAGGAGTGAACTACTCTTCCATGGACTAGGACACAATCTGTATAACATCTATGAAACAATTAAAAACTGCACTCAAACCATCACCCATAATCCCATAGTTAATCGACCCTGACAGCTCCTCCGAGGCTTTGCGCTATGGGAAACCTAGAAGGAGAGAAATCAAAAAAATCTTCAAAGCATAGTGCACTCCCTCAAATGAGATCTGGAATAGAATAACTAGGGCCATTAAGGAAACCATCATTACCCAACCCTAGAAATATCGGGATTGGAAAAGTAATCGACATGAACGCAACATCCTACTTGCATTGAGTCTCAATCCTAATCAAGCGCCCCTCCTTTTGCTTCCAGATTCCACTTCTCTTAGGGCACCTTCTAGCTGGTCGCCACCTCCCCCAGGCTTCATCAAAGTGAACTTTGACGAAGCATCTAACGGTAACCCAAGAATTTTCGGAGAGGGGCTTTCAGGAATGAAAATGGTTGCATTCTTAGAACCTATGCAGGGAAGCTAGGAATCAATAACAATAATGCAACATAGTTCTTAACATTGGAGGCATGCTTAACGATTTTTCGAACAGAGCGCTTCACCAAAATTGTGGCAGAGGGAGACTCCCAACTCATTATCCATATGGTAAAGCGTATCCAATAGGGCTCCCCACTCTCCAAGATATCTACTAGTTGGCACATCGAGTCCTCTTTAGAACGCACATCAATGCTAATTAGCTATATACTAACACTCATCCCAGCTCATGTGAGGCTGTCAACTAATAAACTCGCGGATTGGATGGAAAATGAAGGAAACCAAAGCAATCGAGATAATTGGGCATGGCATGGGACCTCACCAGAAATGATAATTTAACGACAACCTACTATGACCTAGCATCAGAGGACTGTCGACCCCTAGATGGGGTGTTGGGGAAGTGAGTCCCATCGGGGTTAGAGCCTGAGGACAGAGTGGCAGATGATCAGGTGGGGACACATGCTCGGAGTGATGACGACCATCCCGTGGCATTTAACATTAGATCTAATGCATTTACGACCTCGTACTCATGCCTCAATCTTCATCCCTCCCAACGTGTTTAATCGCGGTAACATCAAGCATCCTGGGAAGAACTATGGGATAACGAAGCTTTATGATAGAAAAGGAATACGATAGTACCTCGACATCGATAGGAAACTTGGAACAATGCTTGTGAGGGACCCCCGAGCCAGGCAAACTCCTCAGTGGAGGACATTTCACTCTTTCACTGGGCATTTTAATCTAGGAACAAGGATGGGGAATCAGGATTCGATGGAACCCCACTGTGGATACTCGCGTGGATATCGAAGAGGAGGTGGATCTCCAGCGGACCGCCAGGTTCGATAAGACACACCCACAACTTGGGTGCAAAGGGATGCGCACATTGCAACAACCAACTTCCAAGCTGCCACCCCACCTAGGTTTTGGGCTCCCATGGAAGAGGTAGAAGCCAAAAATCGGTTGGAGCGAACTTTGACTACAGGCCAGGAGGTGGCTGAGGCCACTATAAGCTAGGTTCCAGACATGGGTAGCACACAAGCAAGTGAAACAAAATATTGGAAGGAAACATAGTGATATTAACATATCAAAACTATGTTGGGATAGATGTTGCAGATGCGGAAGGACACCTAAAACACCATTCAACCGCAACTCGACAGCCTGCATCTGCTTCTCAAAGAAGATTTATCTCGTCTTCCATCTTCCAACACTATAATGACAACATAAACCCCAAAGAGAACAACGCAATCAACTCCTAAGCCACCTCAGGACTCCACTGCCAACCCATCGGCTAGGTAATCTATAGGTACAAGTTTTTGAATTTTTGAAAGATAATCCCAAATAACAATTACAATATAGCTTCCTTCAAGGTCCAATTCTCTTCCTTCAATGTTTTTCTAGCTAGACATGCTTTACTAAAGAATCTTTTGCAAACCATCTAGGACAGAGGACTTATTCCTTTGTTGCAGGTCCGGTTTCCCAAATGGCAGGCCAACAACATAGCTTTTTGTATATATTTAACTATGATAGACTAATATAATTAGCTCCGTGTTCTTACAAAAAAATATGAGCACCGATGCATATAAGTATGTTGAGCACAACGAGTTTTACTATTTCATTACATGCATCGACATATTATTTTGTAAAACGATTTCATAAGTTCTATATATGACGATCCCTATTTTTTTATTATAGAAGATGGTTGATAGAAGTTCAAGGAAAACAACTTATTGCAGCAATCACGATGGTAGCTCATCCCAACAAGAGAACGAGGCAAGTTCTTTAAGTTTTATTAAAAAATTAATTATATATTTCAATTATCGGTTGTTTTAAATTAATGATGTGTATTGGTTAATATGTGTCATGCAGAGCAAAAACTTGAAGAAACTCGATAAGATGGTTCGCAATCTGAGTGTAAAATAATGTAAAAGCTTTATGAAAATGTTGCAAAAAGAGGAATTAGGTGGATCAAAAGGTAATCAACATGAAGTTTTTCTTTAACTTTTTACTAAAAAATAATTTCTTAACATTAATCGCTAACAAGTTTTAAACACTCGATATCACATTTTTTAATGTTATGCATGGATGTAAGGTACTAGATCTATTATAATAGCATAAAACATAAATATTGAAGAGAATAACAACACAATATATGAAACCACAACACCAAAATAATACCTTTATTGATAGGGAACAATGTTCGCTTGCCTCTTCGAGGGGGCAACCTCCTGTAGAGCAGCGCTCAATTACAATAATTCTCAAGACAAAAAATTCTCATGCCCTCGACTCCTATTTATACTAAATCTATATATCAAAAGAACAATCTAGAGAAAGATCTTCTAGAAGCGAAAGCTTCTATTATTTCTTTTTACATTTGACTTATTCTTCCTTATTACTAGGCCTTATTAATATTGGCCTTTATTACATGGAAAACATATTATTCTACCTATGTGAGGGGTTAGGGAGGTTAGGTCCCTAACATGCCCTCCCCCTTAAAAATCAACCTTGTCCTCAAGGCTTGAGGTGAGGAAATTGCTGCAGAATGGTAGCTGGCTCCCAGGTGGGATCTCCTGGAGTTATATCTTTTCACTATACTAACATTTCCTTGATGGTGCGTTGACAGAGACGACGCTCACGCTAGTCCAAGACTCCTTGTGGCTACAACCAGATGGAGACTTCTTCATCCAACTCGAGAAGATTGGTTTGAGTTTGTTACTTAGTTCCAATCACTTTCTTTAAGCAGGAGACATGAAAAACTGGATGGATCTTAGAATGACTGGGCAAAGCTAACTCATAGGCCACCTGTCCCACGCGCTTGATAACTGTATAAGGACCATAAAATTTGGGTGCCAATTTCTGACAATGGTCAGCCTTGAGTGAAGTCTGCTTATAAGGTTGCAGTTGAAGAAACACTTGGTCCCCTTCAACAATGTTATGAGCGACCTTGATCTACTTGTTGCTTCATGCAATTATGAGCCATGACCAAATTCTCTTTGAGGGTACGGAGAATAGCCTCTCGAACTGTAAGAGTTTGGTCATCTTCCTGGACCTTCAAGACATCGGGCATGTATGAGAGAACTGAAGGTGGCTTTTGTCCATATACTGTTTCAAAAGGAGTCATGGAAGTAGTTGTATGGTAAGAAGTGTTGTACCACCATTTAGCTAGGGGTGACCATTGAGCCCACTGATTTTTCCTCTTAGATGCCAAAAACCTCAAATATGTTTCCAAACACTTGTTGACAACTTCAGTTTGACCATTAGTCTGGGGATGATAAGTTGTGCTGAGATGCAATTGGGTGCCCTATATCCTGAACAATTCTTGCCAAAAAATGTTGGTGAAAGTGGGATCTTGGTCAGAGACAAAGGAATGAGGCATGCCATGAAGCTTGAAGATATGATCCATGAAAAGTTGAGCCATTGTGGATGTAGTGAATGGGTGTTGAAGAGCACAAAGATGAGCATATTTGGAAAGACAATCAACGACCACCATGATGACAGATTTATTTCCCGATTTAGGTAACCCAACAATGAAATCCATAGAAATATCCCTCCAAATAGCGGGTGGAATTGGAAGCGGTTGTAGTGTGCTAGGGGATTTGATTGTTTCTCCCTTGTTGCGTTGACATACATCACATTCCGCCACAAAGGTGCAAACGTCCTGCTTCATACCAGCCCAAAGAAAATAACATTTGACCCTGTCATAGGTTTTGGTAAACCCGGAATGCCCAATTGTGGGTGTAGCATGAAGCTCAAAAAACACCGTGGATTTATGTTGCGACCGTTTGCTTAAATACAGAGGGCCTTTGTAGCAAAGATCTTCATTGTGCCAAGATTACTATGGAGAAACTGGAGAATTGTCTTGCAATTGTTGGATCAGACGCGATAGTTTGGGATCTTGCAGCCATTCCTGGTGAACAACTTGGAGCCAATCTGGTACAATGAAGGATAGAGAAAAGAGGGACCCTTCATCTTCATATTTCCTTGAAAGAGCATCTGCAACCACATTGTCTTTGCCTTTTTTGTAAATAGTCTCATAATCATATCCAAATAGCTTGGCCACCCATTTTTGTTGCTTCGAGGATGAAAGTCATTGCTCCAGAAGATACTTGAGGCTCTGATGATTTGTCTTAATTTGGAAGTGTTGCCCCTATAGATAAGGGTGTTAGAGATCCATAGCATTCAGAATGTCCATCATTTCCTTTTCATAGATTGATTGGCCCAAATGATGCTCCGACATTTGTTTGCTAGTGAAGGCCAAAGGTCAACCATATTGCATAAGGACGATGCCAATTCCTTTCCTTGAAGCAACACATTCTAGGACAAGGGTCTTTCTGAAGTCAAGAAGGGCCAAGACAGGAGTAGCGCACACAACCTCTTTCAATGCTTGGAAGGAGTGACCAGTTGTTGGATTCCAAATGAAATAATTTTTTTTAAGGAGAGCAGTGAGAGGCACCACAATTTTGCCATAATTCTTAACAATCTTGTGATAATATCCTGTTAAATTGAGAAACCCACGCAATCTCTTGAGATTCTTAGGACGAGGCCAATCCTTCATAGCTTCAATTTTGTTAGGATCCACCCTAACACCAACCTTGCCAACAATATGACCCAAGTACTCCACTTTTGAGGCTCCAAAAGCACATTTAGATTGTTTGAGGAAAAGTCGGTGCTGAGAGAGTAGATGAAGAACTTGATCCACATGGGAAAGATGGGCTCTCCATCTTTTACTATAGATGAGAATATCATCAAAGAAAACTAAGACAAAATGACAAATAAAACAACATAAGACATGATTCATGAGGCTTTGGAAAGTGGAGGGAGAATTACACAAGCCAAAGGGCATGAGCAATAACTCATAGTGTCCCTCATGAGCTCAAAAGGAAATCTTAGGAATGTTTGCCTCTTTCATACATATCTGGTGGTAGCCAGAACATAGATCAAGTTTAGTAAAGAATTGGGCACCGCTTAATTCATCCAAGAGATCATCAATGACAGGGATGGGAAATTTGTCTTTGATGGAGAGTTTGTTGAGGGCGCAAAAGTTAGGACACATGCGCCAAGAGCCTTATTTCTTAAGTACCATGACCACAGAAGAAGAGTAGGGGCTTGTACTAGGACGGATAACACCCATGACGAGCAATTCTAGAACAATTTTCTCAATTTCATTTTTCTGGGCAAAGGGATGACGATAAGGGTGAACATTGGGAGGAAGGCTACCGAGGATTAGGGGAATGGAATGATCACGAACACCACGGGAAGGGGGAATTCCCTAAGGAGTGGAAAAAATAGCTTGATGTTTAAAGATGATGGCTTGGAGGCCAGGATGCACAGAGGGTGTCTCAGTGGCATGAATGGAATGGAGTTATGCAATAATGTCGGAATGACGTTTCTTGAGGAGCTTTTCCATGCGATGGGAATTGATGATTTTAGGGGAGTCAGGGGTGATGCCTTGGAACTTATATTGTTGGCCCTCTTGGCTGAATTGTATGGTTAATTCCTTAAAATCCATGAGGATGGGACCAAGAGTCTGTAACCATTCTACACCAAGCACAATGTCACAACCACCCATGTCGATAACAAACATTTGAGGTTTCATGTGGTACTGACCAATTTGGAGACACACAATTTCACAATGCCCCCCACATTTCATGGAACCTCCATTGACAATCATGATTTGAAATTTGTTGACTGCACGGATATAACAATTAGTTTCTTGGGAAATGTGGCGATGAATAAAATTATGGTTGTTGCCACTGTCAATGAGGATGATGACCTTCTGATGCTTAATATAACCACTTAACTTGAGGGTTTGGGGAGCAACGAAGCCAGTGAGAGCATTTAGTTAAATGTCTGGTTCAACTTTTGGGGGGTCTGAGGGCGGAGCAATATCAGTTGGCTATGGTAACTTGACCACAGGGGAGGCTTCGATCGCTTCTTCCGAAACATCCTCAGAGATGGCCATAAAAAAAATTGTTCCTTACAATTTTGCCCCATAAAATATTTTTCATCATAATTATAACAAAGGCCCTTGATTTGGCATTCAACCATTTCTGCTCGGGTCAATTTATGGATCTTCAGTGGAGTGGAAGGAGGGGTTGGAGTGGTGGGTTTAGGGCGGCGAAGAAAGGATGGTTTTATGGTTTGAGAAGAGACAACTTGTTGTGCTTCCTTAACTCTTTTAGTAGCTTCCACCAAACTCTGAGGGAGATCCATGAGGACATGGGCACAAATCTCATCCTTGAGGCCATTGATAAAACATTCCCGGAAAAAAACATCAGGCATGCCCTCTGTGCAGAAAGCCAAGCACTCAAAAGAAGTTATAAAGTCTTGCACTGTGCTAGATTATTTCAACTTCGTCAAATGACCTAAATGGTGTGTGTCAGTGTCAAAGCGTTCATACAACTCTGCAACAAATTGTGTCCAAGCCACATACCCTTGGTAGGCATTTTTTCTCCATTTCCACCATTGCCAACATTCCATATCTAGATGGAGAACACCATACCAGAGTTTGGCCAACTCATCAATAATGTTGTATAAAGAGAAATAATGTTCCATTTTAGTGACCTAGCTTGTGGGATCCGAGCCATCAAATTTGTTCACCTCCACGCGAGGGGAACGCAAGTCCCGTTGAAAGTGGTTGGAAGGAAAATATGTGGACTGGGAGGATTTAGGACCTTCAAGGTTATAAGTTGTGGAAGAAGAGAAGGGAACCGGGGTGGGATTAAATAAGGTAGTCAAATTGTTCACTGCATTCTGGGATTACTGACACATGGCAGCCAATTAAATGATGGATGTGGGAAGTGATTCGAGCATATCAAAACGAGATATGAGGTTAGCAATACTGGAAGTAATGGAAGAAATATCAACCTGGGTTTGTTCATTATCTTTGTCCAAGGCAGTGAGACGTTGTTCCCAATATTGGTTGCGGGTGTGGGCCATGGGGATGGGACAAGGGGGAAAGTGGGACCGCACAGAAAGGGTTTACTGGTGAATGATACCACTATGATCAATGCAAAGAGAGGAAGACAATGGGATAGGTGCCAAATAGGGGTGTCTAGTCCACAATAATTTTTTTTGTTGAAAAATGATAGGTATGACTGTGATCAGGGTGAAGAGAAGAATCCAATGGGATAGGTCTCAAATAATGGCGCAGGAAGGATCTAGACTTTTTTTTTACTCTTGCAGAGTTAAACTCCGATCTAAATAATACTGCAGTGACAAAATGGCCAAGTTCTTAACATGAAGAAATGTGTAGTAATTTTGCAACCCGAATGTAGGAGGCAAGGTTGCACTTCAATAGATCTTGTTTGTTCTGTTTCTGCTTTGTTTTTCTGTACTAAGGGTTAGGGTGTTTAGGGTTTCTACAAACAAGGGTTTGCCCTATGTTATAACTCTCTGATATACATGCATGTTCGGACAATAGTACTTGACCCAATATCTCAGGGCACCAACTAAGGAGGCTAGACCGTACCCTTAGTTGTACTACCCGATTATCCAGGTACTAGATATTATCTTCTCAAGTGTTGTTCTCAGTGGCACTATATCAATCAGGTGATTGATCGATTTATCTACGGAGGGCTTCAGAATATCTAGGTTGATCTGTATACAGGTGTTGTCTGATGCTCTACCACTCGAAGGAGTACCTATAGGGGTTACAAGGACGACCAACAATGTGCGCTTAAGTACCACTTGTAGTTCCTGCGTGTATGCTTTCCCAACCATAGATTTATGCGCTGAACGACAAATCTCTATAGCTTTAAGACGTTGGAATATGTCTCTACCCTAAAAAAAATAACCCACAATTTTCTGCCAAGGAAAGTGCTTTGATACCACTTGTAAGGTACCATATCTATTATAAAAGCAGAAAACATAAATATTGAAGAGAATAACAACAGAACAACACAATATATGAAACCACGGTACCCAAATAATACCTTTATTGATAGGAAACAATGTTCACTTGCCTCTTCAAGGGGGCAACCGCCAGTAGAGCAACGCTCAATTACAATAATTCTTGAGACAAAAACTTCTCATACCCTCGACTCCTAGTTATACTAAATCTATCTACCAAAAGAACAATCTAGAGGAAGATCTTCTAGAAGCGGAAGCTTCTATTAGGTCTTCTTACATTTGACTTATTCTTCCTTATTACTAGGCCTTATTAATATGGACCTTTATTACATGGGAAATATATTATTCTACCTACGTGAGGGGTTAGGAAGGTTAGGTCCCTAATAATGGACCGCTAGCAAAGAAACGAAATGTCGTCCTAAGAGGACAAATTTTTTGAAGGATGTAAAAGATGATGACAACTTGGTCATCAGTTCAACTAGTGTGGTGCTTGAAGTTAATGAGAGGGGAAAATTGTTTTACAAAACTTTGAGGGATATAATGGAAAGAACGTATAGACATACTTTCCACTTACAATACAAAAATCAATCCAATGACTCCAAGAATTAGGTTATACATAAACTACAGGAAGATTTTCCAGAGCAATGGTTAATGAGACTCGTGAGACTTGCAATAGAAAAAACTCACAATAACAAAAAAAGAATCATTTAAAAGGTATTATTGCTAAACATGTTTTTCCATAATCTGTTCTACTAATTACAAAATTAAGTTGTTTTGCAATATTTACTTTCATGTCCATTTTAAAAAAATTATTGTGTTTTTTTTGTTTTTTCAGGAAGATTATGAAAATTCCAAGCGACAAACGAGGGGAAAGTCAACACATGCCAGTAGGGATGTCTAAAAAGTGTACAAGGAGATGGTAAAATAAATGAACATAATTGCATCATAGGAGGAGGCATCCCACCAACAATGTGCATTAGAGGTGTGTAATCATTCATTTATTCTTTTATGTACATTGAATTTAATTATCGTATGAAATACTAATTTTTGAATTGCTTTGTTGTAGAAAAGAATAAAAAATGAAACCCATTCAACACATAAGGTAGGATGACAAGGAAGAAAATGGTTGATTGCAATGTTTGTGAGTAATTACCTTTTCGGCCTTACTTAAGATTTCATATTTGTTGTGATCTTTATATTTAAATAATAAATTTACACTCATCCATGGATATCTTCTAATAGGTGCTAGCATACAAAGAAGAGCCAACCAATGAATTGATCAACATTGGGTTAAGTAAGGGTTGTGAGTATATGTTGACGTATTAAGGTTTAATTGAACAATTTGTAAGTAGCTATGTTGCTTGACTTCACTTGTTTTATAATTAATGGAACAATAAGAAACATTTGTATTAATTATATCGACTATGCTTTGTCATGACATATTAAACATGTTGGAAACAAAGTATGGAGAGCAACCAACATAAGAGTTTTTAATACACGACATGCAACATGACTTCAAAAGCATGTGTATTGCTTATGAGTCACTCGTTGATATGCTACACTTTTTAATTACGCAATCATGTATATTCTACCAAATGTATAAATGTAAATCTACTTATTACACTTTATTTCTGTGTTTGTAGATGCAACATGAATAGGCAGAACATAAAAAACAAGTTGATGAAGAAAACATTAGTTTAAATAACCAAAGTAGAATATCGCCTACAAGTGATGAATAAATGAGGCACGCACACAACTCGAGTGATGCCAACAATTGAAGTGCTGAATGACAATCAATATAATTGAATGTTACTAGAAGTTGTATGTTTTGGAATATTTGTTTGTGAAAACCACAGATTTTGTTTAAAGTACTCGACATAATGTCCCAATTGCATGAGGACATGCTACCAATAACTGTAACAATTACATATTGGTTGCATTTTGATTATTGTGGACCTTTATGTTATCCCATTCATATGACGATGCGTCTCTTATTCATATATAATGAAATAGGTTTCTTATTTTATTCCATTGTTGAATGTTGTAAAATGTTGTGTTGCTGATTAATTAATATATGGATGATTACATTGTTACAAATAACAAATGTGTAAATCGTTGGATAACACATTAAATGCAATCATTATATCAAAACACAATAACAAAAATCTAAAAACAATATTATTATAAAAAATACTTGATTTTGAGATAATTAATAGAAATTTAGTAAAAAAAAACAAATAATTAAAATATATACATATTGGTGCACTCTATTCTTTTGAACTCACAAAACGACATGTGCCATAAAATAGATGGCAACACGTTTTTATCAATACGCACTGGTGCCCATTAATTAAATAGAAGCACCAGTGCCCATTAATTAAATAGATGCACCGATGCTAACAGTTGTGAAAAAGCATTGTTAGTTTAAGCGACAAAACGTACGATTGATTGTATTTATTATTTTAAGCAACATAATGTAGGACTACTCTCACCAATGCTTTATATATAATATACACACTGGTGCTTTATATGTAATACATGCATCGATGCTTTATATATACTATACACACTGATTCTATATATAACATATACACACCGATGCTTTTGTATATGATATACACACCAATGCTTTTGTATATAATATACACATCGATGCTTTAATTATCATATATGCACCGATGCTCAGTAACAAAAAATGACATCGACATCTCTCCTCAATTTATGAAAATTTCACTATCCTTCCGTGCACGTGGTAATACAGGCACCGATGCGACCATCTATAAGAGCATTGAGGCGTAATATTTATACAAGCTCCGTTGTTGCATAAAAAGCAACAAGCACCAGTGTGTATAGTAACAATAAAGCACCGATGTTTCATATAACATAAAATACAGTATTGATGCGTGATATTTTTAAGAGCACCAATGCTTTGTGATTATATGTGTGCACCAATGCATGTTACTTAAAAACACACTGATGCGTGTTTCTTAAGAACGCACGAGTGCGTGCTAATTAAAACACACCGATGTTTTTTTTTTACCAATAAAAGCACTGACAAAAAAACCTTCGCTACAACCTTCGCCCACCCAATTTTTTTTTAGTTATATCGAACATCCGTTAAAACCTCCACTTAGAATAGCGGAGGTTGTAGCAGAGGTTTTTCTGATTTTTTTTCCAAATCTTGTAACACTAAATACCTCCGCTACAAGGTGTTCTCCTTGTAATGAGGGGATTTATCTAGTTCCATGGACCATAATGCATCCTTGGTTTCCTCCTTTGTGATTCGCTTCACCAATTCTGCATTATCTTCTTCAATGAGTAGCCTAGGGATGCTCGCTAATGTTTGTGTCCATGATTTTTCCTTTTGGGCAAGTGGCTTTTATGTATAGATTGATAAAATGTGAGTAGGTTGCCTCTAATATCTCAGGGAAGTTATTTGTCTTGCTTCCAATAGGGGGTGAGATTGCTAAAATATAATTCTCGATACTTCTTGCATTGACGTGATCATAGAGAAATATAAAGAGGTATTTATGTCGTAGAAATAACTCTAAGAGGCACATATTTTAGGTGTATCTGACTTAGTAATATGTATTTTTTCAGGAAGACATATGAAAGGGGTACTATAGAGTACTGTTATGGAAGAACTTAATGTTTTTATCTTTGAACTTTCAACATGGACTTACTAATACAAGCTTTCAATGTTCCTCTTCCCTCTTCAAGCTTCGAGAAATTTTGCCTTAGATTTATTTTCTTTCGCCACCAATGTGTTTGTGAATCCGTGCACCTTAATTCTTTCTTGGATTTCCTTGATTCACAACTCCCATTCCACCTTTAAGCAGAGACTTATTGATTTGAGCCTCCAATGATCCTTTTCCCTCTTCTAGGCTTTGAGTAGTTTTTCATTAGATTTATTTTCCTTACCTACCAGCATGTTTATGAGTCCCTTCGCTACGATCCTTTCTTGGATGTTCTCAACTCGCAACTCCCATCCCTCCCTCTCATATATAGGGCTTTCTCAGAGTTTTTGATCACTCTTTTAAGATAGTATTTAAACGTTTAATCTTCTACTCCCAAACATATGATGCTGAAATAATGATTAAGAAACTTCTTAACTAATGGTTGAATCTAAAGAAAATTGGCCCCGATAAAAACATACTTGGTAAGAAAAACATGTAAATGCCATTTTCCGTAAAATCTCACTTAAACCTACAAATCCCATTTTTCCATAAAATCCTTTAATAAAATATTTATGATTAAATTGAATTCATGTACATTGACATATGCTCCAATGTAATGTTGTATTGTTTCATAAATCCTATAAGAATATATTGATGATTAAATTGAATTCATATCCATTGACATATGCTCCAATAATGTATTGGGACTTATAATTCTACAAACTTGCCTCCTTCCAATGTAAAAATACAACGAGGAGACAAGCGTTTCGAAAATTTGAACAGTTTAGTAGTCCATGTTCATCGCGGGGTTCTTCTTCGATGTGAAGATAGATATTTAGTGTATGACTTGACAAAACCCAAAACCCTTTTTAGTTTTATTTTTAAAAGCACATATATATATAGAGATCTACTTGTCTTGTCTCGTCTGTTTTTTCTTCTATTTATCTCTTTTACGCTTGTTTATGTGGTTCTCCATCCATCCATCTATCCTGCCTGTTGTTCTCTTCGCTCGATTTTATACTGCACATGGAGACCGCAAAGGTCGTCATATTTCCACACTGGTTGGGGGATAGCTCAGCAAAATACCCGGAATTCGTTTAAGCATACACTCTCACATTAGCCTATAGAGGAGCCTCTACTTTGATGTTCGGAGGAGGTGGTCAATGAGCTGGTGTGCTTCCATTGCCTCATGCCTTTATCAGGTCAGCCGTTTTTCTCTATCCTTTCTGCATTGATTTTCTGTTTAAGCTTTATGGTAGTAATTATAGCCATAATAATATCACCCGGATATGTACCTTGAGGTTGCCAAGCTGAATCCCAAGATTTGTTATGTGGGTCATTCATGTGAATTTCAAATATGCATCTTCGATGCCATATTAGCTCGGGTTGTAAATTCATATTAGCCCGGGCGTAGATGGGTTTGTTCTGATGTCCATATTCAGTGCATTGGTATAAATTCAAATCACAATCATACACACCGCTCTGGTTAGGGTGTGCACATATGGAAATTGATGGCTCACTCCACCCTCACGAGGGCTGCAGAATGCACCTTGCATCTTTCTATCATCTTTTGGTGAAACAAAATATAAGTGTTTTTCTCTAAGTAGTCATTGGTTTTATTTTTTAGAAAAACAAAATCCCTAAAATGGAGGAAAAAATTCTATTTCTTTGTTGGACAGATACCATTACAGTGCAGTCATCTCTCCGGACTGGTGTTGTCGTGGAGTGGTGGTCCCCATTGTCCCATGGAAGAAATTTAGCAAACTTCGTTCGCATTAAAAACAATAAACTATCTTCAAGATGGAAGACTGGACTACAACTTTCCAGCCGAGGAGCTTCCCAATCCAGGCATCTGATAATGCTCGGATCCATTGTGATCAAGGCTGTTGCGATGATTTCGCCGGTAAAGAATGCCCTTCCTGTATTAGAAGAGAATGTAAATATAGACAGCGGAGTACATAGTGGATTAGATAGGATCTATGTAGATGATATGAAAGAAATGCCTTCCAAGAAGGATGAATGGAGATTGAGAATCAGTAAAGCCAATAAAGGAAAAGTACCCTGGAACAAAGGCAGAAGGCACAGCCCAGGTAAATTCCCACACAGATCATCAGATTTACAGGATTTGTGTATGTATAGTATTTATGTAGTTTGTTTTGTGTATCAAAACGTCATGCCATGATAATGGGTTCTGTTTTTTCTGGGGTAATTAAAGATACATATGAGATAGAGATAGCAACGACTTTATAATATTTGATTTACAAAGGATTGTCATATCTAGAGACTCGAAAACCATATTACTGTTAAAATTGAGTCCCATGTACCGACACAACGATTTCTATACATGAAGTTCATAAAAGCAAATTTGAAGATGAACTGAGATATCAGTATTTCAACAAGCACCTATCTGCGTAACAATTTTTTTTTGAGCCTGATACTATGGAAAGCTCCGATTCAAATGCCAAGATGGCTTCTGTTTAGCTTACACAAAGTTTTAGTTTAATCTTACTTTATCAGACATAACTTATCTGGAGAATCACTCAAGAGGTTTCATTGTGTTTTAAGATCTAAGAGAGTATGTATGACTGCTCTAGTTAGACAGTACTGAATACTTGTTGGCATTAAGTTATATTGTGACTTGTGTGGATATAACCAGTATGTTATTCCATTAAAGTTTATTCATATGCTATTCCACAATATTAATGGTTGTTGTTGTACTACAGAAACTCTTGCACGGATACGGGAAAGGACCAAACAGGCAATGCAAGACCCCAAGGTGATGTCATGTAAGAAGTGAAATTTATTTAGAGTCGAATGTAGTCGAGTATACCCACTTAAATAATGTCGAGGGAATTCTGTTGTTTTGTCAATTTCAATGCGCAGATCCTGCTCTTTTAAGTTTTTACTGGATGTTATTTCGATTTGCAGGTTAGAAAGAAAATTTTAGACTGGGGTGGTCATCCTCAGAGGTAAGCTGTCTGTTTATTTTTGTTAGCATATAGCTTGCTGTTTCCACTCTATGTTTTCTTTTTCCTTGTAAATCACATTCCTTGTTGAAGTCAATGCCCTAACAGATGGTACATGGTTTTACAAGGTGTACAATCTGCTCTATTGCAATAGATATATTTAGATCGTAGAAGTCATTACACATGGTAAGGTTGAAGTTTGAAATTGGCCTAGCTCTCTTATACAAGGGTGACATTGCATAGGACTATAGGAATTATATTGAAAGATGAACTTAAAGGATATAAATTATTTGGTAGGCCTAGTAGGCCTTGTTGTGAAGTGAGTTGGGAATGGGATCCCATCATCAATCCCTCATTATAATGTGCGTATGTATAATAATACGAAAGATATTATAATATTATGATATCACATATATGATATAAGAGTAGGCGCATATGAAAGACAAAAGCATACGTGTAGTGAAATGTCATATGTGAGATTAGGAATGGGGTGCCACATGCTAAGATTCCACATTAGCTTTACAATTGACTCTAAATATTGAAAGACATCTACTTTGACAATATTTTTGAAATGGAAGTCCCATATTGTAATTTAATTGCATCTAGATGACCATATTCCACTTATTTCATGGATGGTACCTAGTGTAAACCTGCCTGTGCTGATTAAGATGCATGACCCAATAGGGATATTGATTGAGGCACGCAACAGAGGCAACCAGCTCTAGGGATTGACCTCGAGACCTTTTGCATAAAGCTCAAAGCACTCAACCACTCGAGCTAGCCCACCGGGCTTAACCATATAATCCTATACTTGTAGCAAAAGGGTGGTGATAATGAAAAAGTTTAATGAAACTAGCAAATGGCATCCATCATAATTTCGTACCTTTCTATCTTTATATGCAAGGTCTTGCTTCTGCAAAAACATCTTGAGTAATGGCACTATCTTGACTCCTTTGGGTATTTCTTCCATGAGTGGATTGGCTATATTCTTATTGAATGAACTGGTATTCCAAGAAAGTCACA
>ML805668.1:97928-125259 GCA_009831015.1 Picea engelmannii
ATTAAAAGGTGACTTTATGACTAAAGTGAGGGTGAGTGAAGAGACACCAAATCTCAGCCACCCATCTAATCTAATCTCAACCGTTAGATTAGAAAACCCCTCACCTTCCCTCATGAGGTCGACTAGGGCAAGAGGGCGCACCCATTCTTGGGCAGTTCAAGCATTCTTGTTGAAAGAACAAGAGAGAGCAAGAGAGAGGTCGAGCTGAAGAAAAGAGACAGCATTTGCTGAATGAGAGCACGCATCCCAAGGCAAAGAACTGGCACAGTTTTCAAGGCAGCAGACAGCAAGGAAGAACAGGCCGTACCGTATGGATTTGTGGAGGCCGTACAGCATTTAATGTGCATAGAAATCGAGGAGGACAGCAGCTGCAATTTCTGAGAGTATTGGCATGCATTCCAAGGCTGTCGTACAGCATTTATTGGCACAGAAATCGAGGTAACTGCTGTAATAAATTTCTGAGTGTATTTTCGTACAGTTCGTACAGTTTGGCACGAATTTTGAGGGTCGTACAGCACGGTTTTCAAGGAGTTGTTCATGCTGGGTTTTTCGTACAGTCTTAGCAAAGTTTTGGCACGAATTTCGAGACAATCCGTACAGCATTAATTGTTGGGACAGCCGTACAGTTGTATGGATTTCTGGTTCAGAAATCGAGGAGCAAAGCTACAGGAATGTCCAGATAAGTTTGTGTAAATTTCTGAAGATGAATATGCTGTAAAAGAAATTTCTCAGAAGCTCATAAATAATAAAAAGCCCTCTCTCACTAGTTTTCCCCTTGTGGGTTTTTTCAGGGTCGAAGTTAGACCGAAAATCTTTGTGTCTATATTTTCTGAGTTTTGCATACTGCTGATATTTTATTTCTGTGTTGAAAACAATCTTCAAAATCCTCATGTTTCAGTTCTGAAGTTTATTTTCTGTTAAGTTTTTATATGCTGAAACATATGCTGAAACAATGTTGTAACATATGTTAAAACAGTGCTGAAACGGTGTTGTAACATATGCTGAAACAGTGCTGAAACATATGCTGAAACAGTGTTGTAACATATGTTGAAACAGTGTTGAAACAGTGCTGTAACATATGCTGAAACAGTGCTGAAACTGGGTTTGGGCATTTAACTTTGGCTGAAAAATCAGCGAGACTGAAACTGGGTTGGAGTCTGAAAAATTTACAATTTATTCATCATGATGCATTTGACTTGAGATCCTTGGAGGGCATATTCATTGTCTTTGGTGGACATTTTTGGAAGAACAAGCCTAGCTTGGGCTTCCATGGGGCTTGAATCCCACAGGTTGGATGCCAAGGGCCCACACTCCGGATGATGATGACATGCCTTTGGAGGCCTAGAGGACACCTTGGAGGATCTTACCCATGTGATTGATAGTAAGTTATTGGATGTTACATAACTCACCGTTATGTACACCACCCCTATCCTATATATTACAACATTATTTTTATTGTATTGTCTGTCGTAGTATTTGCATGAAACTCTGACAACATGGAGAGAGAGAGAGAGAGAGAGAGAGAGAGTTGTCGAACTATGCAATTTGTACTTTTCCATTATGCATAAGTATATATAGAGTGCTAAGAACTAAAATTGGGGAATGCAACCACCAGTGAGAGTTATCAGACCGGAACTTGACAAGGCATTCAACTCACTCGCCTTAAAACTCAGCCTTCCACTCGAACTTGACTCAGCAAAATAAAAAATACATAAAATATCAAAATTCAATTTAGAAAACATTTTTTCATGCACATCAATATAACTATGAACAATTAGAAACTAAATATTGCAAGTTTACTAATTTATATTTCATGTAAAAGTGCAAATGGGGAAAATCACATGAAGATACATAAACTATAGGTTGTGTTATGTAAAATTGAAATTTTGAGACATGATACATAAAGATTGAGGCTCTAAATGGCCTGCCTATTCCAAAATATCCAAAATAAGCATTTAGATTGGTTAGGGTTTCTCTTATTGTTTTTTCATTGTTATGTCTAGGCCAACATGACAAGTTGAGCATTTGCCGATGCAAAGTAGTCCAAGTTGTTAGAAATAAATGATAAATCAGTGCTGGCAGGTTGTAGTGCTCCAAGTTGTACTTCTTGCTGCTCCAAGACACAATACCATATCCTATACTGAATACATATCCAGTAGTGGATTTTCTATCATCTGGATCCCCTACCTAATCAGAATCTAAATAACCCGTCAACTCAACATTCAAATGATTAGTGTACTGTTAGCACACTTTTTTACTCCTAAATCAGATCTGAAATGAAGTAAAATCAGCGGTAAAAAGCGGCTAATTGTAGGAGAAAAATGCCCCAGACGTCACCGGCAAGTCTCCTCCCCATTTGGGCTGGTGCATGCCAACCTCAGGGGGGGGTGTCCCTAATCTCCTTCCTGCTGTTCTAAACCTCGAAAATCTGCAAATATAACCAGAAAACAGCAGCAAGAAAGAGTACCTTTGGCTAGCGGTTCAGCTACCAAAGGGGTAAGTAACACAATTTGAAATTTGCTTGGACGAAAAAACCCTGCAGCGTTAGTTTTTAATGAATAGAAAGAAAGGGAAGAGGTGCTATTACAAGGCTGAAACACCACAATAATAGGTTAAAACTATTAACAATGCATAAGAAATTAATCACAATACCGACAAGATTTGACAGCATGATACCAACACACCAAAACTTTATTATTGCTCTTGCCAAAGGGCTGATTGCACCACTAAACACAAGTACAAAACCGGTAGAGCATTGTTCCTTCTACAATGACTAGAAGCTAGAAGCTAGAAAGAATAATGAGAGAGAGAGAGAGAGAGAGAGAGTACTGCTGCTGCTGAGAAAAGTCGACCCTGAACAATGAGGAGAAGCCTCCAATATATCTCTATGAGGCACCCAAGTGTGTGGCAAAAATAAGAGGGAAAGCAAGGCGCATGACTAAGAATAGGAGGGTGCATGGATATAAAAATAGAATGGGAGAAAGGAACACATGGATAAAGGAAAATAAGAAAGGGTGCACATGTATGGAATGGAATTAATGCACATGAAAGGAAACACGTGTGGATGGAAAAGAATGAGTGTGCTAAAGACAAGAGTGAAGTTCGCATGAGAAAGGAAATACGTGTTGAAGTGAGAGTGAGGGAGTGATGAAAAGTGACTGATGAGGTGTTAACGCATGAGAAGAGGGAGTAACTGCTAGAAATTAGGGGAAAATAGGGACTTACAAGGAGTTAAAATGAGTTATGCGCATTGATTTAAGGATTAATGCGCCTTAAAAAGTAGGGAATGAGCGCATAAGATAGGATATATGCGCAAAGAATGAGGAGTGAAGAAGGAATGCGCCAAGATTTAGAGATTTTAGAGAGGGAGGTGCATTAATGCTAGAAAATAGGGAAGAGAAGGATGCTAGAAAATAGGGAAGACAAGGAGGCGCATTAATGCTAGAAAATAGGGAAGATGAGAGGATATGCGCTAGGATTTAGGGAGCTAGTGCATGAGGAGAGATAATAATAATGAAGAGGAAGGGAAGTGCGTATGTGGATGAATAGAATAGCATGCACACGTGTGGATAGGGGGAGTGAGTCTTTAATAGACCTTCACATGCCAAAAATACCAATATGCCACCTCATCAAAGCATGCATGAGCCTTGATTTACTCATGCATGCGCCACCATCCTCATGTAATGATGCACCACATGTCCCACTCTAATACTGCCATATGTTGAAATCCGAACTCGCCACATATCACCCTGTATGGTGACCACACCTGCTATATATAGCCCTGCTAAAAATAGTCGTCCACCCTAAAAAATAGGAAAAGTCCAAATGTATCTAGGACCACTAGGAGACTAAAAATAGAATCTCGTCACATGTCAATGAAATTATACTCATCGGATTCGATTTTCAGTGAGGAATCCGAATATGTGATCAAAATCATCATCTAAGGCCTAGAACTCCACCTGCTAAAAATAGTAAATTGCTCGCATGTCGTCTGAAAAAGGCTCAATGGAATTGTGAGCTCGCAAGGACTCTGAATATGTTGATCAATACTGCCATGCAGACCTCCGATCTTTGTCTCTCAAAAATAGGGAATATACTAAAAATAGACATATTTTCTCTATCCATGAAGACCAATGGAAACTTTTGTCTTTGAAACAAAGAACACTACCAAACCAATCCTACACCTGTACTTGTATGGGAACCAACCTTGGCACATACCAAGTTATCTCTGGGAAACACATCTGAATACCAGCCCAAATAAGTCATGCTGGCTCCTAACCCTCGGGATTTTCAAGGGAGAAAATCCAGGGGTTAACATGTACTCAATACCAAAATCAATAGTTCCTTTTAGGTATCGAATATTTGAACAAATGGAGGTGGTCTATCAAGATACCAATGGACTAAAGTAGACAAGTAGATTTTGCAAACCAACAACAAGCTCGATCAGAGGTACCAATAGTAGCTATGGCCTCCTGGGAACAATAGGAAAGATAAGGACAGCAATCCCTACCAGTTGAGGAGTCTGCAAAGTGCCAAACCCAATCCAAAAGGGAAACCAGACTGAAGATGGTTTCAATCCTGAAGCGAGATACCACAAACTATACCTGAATAATGGCCTAAGGAATTATCCTCTTGCATCTGATGATGTGACGAAGCATGAGAATCTAAACTCTTTCTGTCATGGCTCGGTTTGACTCCAATAAACTAGGTCCCCAGACCTATGAACCATAGAGAACCATGGGTCTGATGATGTTGTCCATGAGGTCCATCTTGCACTGAGTGTCCTGAAAATGGTTCTGAAAACATTGGCGCTCGAGAAGAGCGAGGGATCCATAGTCCTTGTTGATCTAAGACTAGAGGGATTTTCCTCAAACCAAATCTAGGCCCTAAAAACTCAACCCCCAAGTCTCAATATTGATGATCTCAATTTCCACACCCTAAAAATAAAAGTGATACTCTAAGAGAATGGGTTTCAACCCATTGAAGATCATAACCTTGGTTTTGTCGAGGTTGATTGTCAACTGACAAAGATCATAAAAACTAGATAAGACATCAAGCTATCTCTGTAATCCCTCTGGGGTGGAGGTCAAGAGGACCACGTCGTCAACAAAGAGGAGGACGGATATCAAAACCTAGTGAAGAAGGCACCCATCCCCTGGCTGGATATGCTCTCAAAGAAAAGAATCCATCTCATCGATGTATATCCCAAACAATGTAGGTGAAAGATGACAACCTTGTTTTACCCCAATGGTGCTCCTAATGAAGTCTGAAGTCTAACACTCTGCGAGTTGTCTAAAGTCTACCAAGGATGAACTCATAGACGTGCATGATATCTACGATAAGAATGCCTAAAATACCAACATCTCTAAGCCTCTGGAGTCTGGAACAAGACCTCCCTAGGGGTCGAATCAGACAACTTTAGAAAGTCTACAAAGCAGCAGAAGACTTTCAAAGAGCAATGCCTCACCTCCTTGATAAGGACTCTGAGTGTGAGAATACGATCAATAGTCTGGTACTCTAAACCAAAAAATGCATGTCCTCTAGCTCGAAGATGTCTCTTCTAAAGTAATTTTGTATACCATTGCCTAGCATCATGATGCAAGTACATCATAAACAATTTCATCAACACATCCTCATGTTCAACATCAAAATTGTCAGCAAATATATCGAAAGCATGAAGATGTTGCTTAAGTAAACCGACATAGCCTTCAAACTTCGGAAGATATTCACACCATAACTTCCACTAGGGAGTGGATGAGAATACTTGAGTATCCTAGAGAAATAAAGTGGAGCTTGGGCCATTAGCCCAAGATATTAGATTCCTCAAAATGGAGTCGCCATGTGAGACATGAGGTCTTCAAAGAAATTGGCTCACCAATTGTCGTGTAGCTTGATGCTAAAAATCTTGGGAAGCCTAGTTTGCTGCTCTACTATGGCGCCAAAATGTTAACAATCAAAACTCTCTAGTTCCAAATATCAACTATGAAAGGTACCAATGCCACCTCGTACTATCCCTTTGCACTTCATGCAAGTGCTTGCTAGCCTCAAGGGGGAATCCCTACATGATTTGAAGTGATTTTTGTGGCTTGGACACAGATTTTCTCACTTCAAAACACTTAGGGATTTCCCCCTTGTGGCTAGCAAGCACCAGAATGAAGTGCAAAGGGATTGTACGATGTGACATTAGTACCTTCTCTAGTTGATATTTGGAACCGAATGGCTTTGAGTGCTAACAGCTCCCATCGAACACTCGATATGTCTCATTTGGGTTTTGAAGATTAGGTCCTTCAATGTGACTTTCATTTTGATTTTTATAAACCTTATGTTGCACTTCATCCATCAAGCATTATATCGAAACCCTATTAAGATTTACATCTATAAAGGAGCATCTATTTAAGTAAAATAAGCTTTGTATACCTCAAGAGGGACCTAGAAAATTTCTCTTAACAGTGGCTCAATCAACGCTTTATGTAGAACACTTTAGTAAACCTCAAACATTGCATCATATATAAAGATTCTTCTATTGGCTACAAGAGAATGGTCACAAGCAGATATTGAATTAAAGTTGCAAGAATCCCAATCCATGTGATCTGGTCCATTGGTACTTRGTTGCAGCCCAAAACAATATAAAACTGCAGCAGACYGGCATTACAGCAAAAGGGAGTAAGTATTGCTTCTTTAGGATTAACGTCTTCATCTCCTACCCTGAGTGCAGTTTCAAGGTAGATTCATCAGGAAGCATGATCAAATACTAAGAAAGTCTAGATGATTCCCCCTTCCCCCCCAATATATGCTAAGTTAGATCTAAATTTATCAGAACTTTGCTATTGAAATGTAAATGCATATTATGCATATTTGGACTGTACAAAAGACAWCTGACACCAGAAGGAGATATACTGTGACTTTCTTGGAATACCAGTTCATTCAATAAGAATATAGCCAATCCACTCATGGAAGAAATACCCAAAGGAGTCAAGATAGTGCCATTACTCAAGATGTTTTTGCAGAAGCAAGACCTTGCATATAAAGATAGAAAGGTACGAAATTATGATGGATGCCATTTGCTAGTTTCATTAAACTTTTTCATTATCACCACCCTTTTGCTACAAGTATAGGATTATATGGTTAAGCCCGGTGGGCTAGCTCGAGTGGTTGAGTGCTTTGAGCTTTATGCAAAAGGTCTCGAGGTCAATCCCTAGAGCTGGTTGCCTCTGTTGCGTGCCTCAATCAATATCCCTATTGGGTCATGCATCTTAATCAGCACAGGCAGGTTTACACTAGGTACCATCCATGAAATAAGTGGAATATGGTCATCTAGATGCAATTAAATTACAATATGGGACTTCCATTTCAAAAATATTGTCAAAGTAGATGTCTTTCAATATTTAGAGTCAATTGTAAAGCTAATGTGGAATCTTAGCATGTGGCACCCCATTCCTAATCTCACATATGACATTTCACTACACGTATGCTTTTGTCTTTCATATGCGCCTACTCTTATATCATATATGTGATATCATAATATTATAATATCTTTCGTATTATTATACATACGCACATTATAATGAGGGATTGATGATGGGATCCCATTCCCAACTCACTTCACAACAAGGCCTACTAGGCCTACCAAATAATTTATATCCTTTAAGTTCATCTTTCAATATAATTCCTATAGTCCTATGCAATGTCACCCTTGTATAAGAGAGCTAGGCCAATTTCAAACTTCAACCTTACCATGTGTAATGACTTCTACGATCTAAATATATCTATTGCAATAGAGCAGATTGTACACCTTGTAAAACCATGTACCATCTGTTAGGGCATTGACTTCAACAAGGAATGTGATTTACAAGGAAAAAGAAAACATAGAGTGGAAACAGCAAGCTATATGCTAACAAAAATAAACAGACAGCTTACCTCTGAGGATGACCACCCCAGTCTAAAATTTTCTTTCTAACCTGCAAATCGAAATAACATCCAGTAAAAACTTAAAAGAGCAGGATCTGCGCATTGAAATTGACAAAACAACAGAATTCCCTCGACATTATTTAAGTGGGTATACTCGACTACATTCGACTCTAAATAAATTTCACTTCTTACATGACATCACCTTGGGGTCTTGCATTGCCTGTTTGGTCCTTTCCCGTATCCGTGCAAGAGTTTCTGTAGTACAACAACAACCATTAATATTGTGGAATAGCATATGAATAAACTTTAATGGAATAACATACTGGTTATATCCACACAAGTCACAATATAACTTAATGCCAACAAGTATTCAGTACTGTCTAACTAGAGCAGTCATACATACTCTCTTAGATCTTAAAACACAATGAAACCTCTTGAGTGATTCTCCAGATAAGTTATGTCTGATAAAGTAAGATTAAACTAAAACTTTGTGTAAGCTAAACAGAAGCCATCTTGGCATTTGAATCGGAGCTTTCCATAGTATCAGGCTCAAAAAAAAATTGTTACGCAGATAGGTGCTTGTTGAAATACTGATATCTCAGTTCATCTTCAAATTTGCTTTTATGAACTTCATGTATAGAAATCGTTGTGTCGGTACATGGGACTCAATTTTAACAGTAATATGGTTTTCGAGTCTCTAGATATGACAATCCTTTGTAAATCAAATATTATAAAGTCGTTGCTATCTCTATCTCATATGTATCTTTAATTACCCCAGAAAAAACAGAACCCATTATCATGGCATGACGTTTTGATACACAAAACAAACTACATAAATACTATACATACACAAATCCTGTAAATCTGATGATCTGTGTGGGAATTTACCTGGGCTGTGCCTTCTGCCTTTGTTCCAGGGTACTTTTCCTTTATTGGCTTTACTGATTCTCAATCTCCATTCATCCTTCTTGGAAGGCATTTCTTTCATATCATCTACATAGATCCTATCTAATCCACTATGTACTCCGCTGTCTATATTTACATTCTCTTCTAATACAGGAAGGGCATTCTTTACCGGCGAAATCATCGCAACAGCCTTGATCACAATGGATCCGAGCATTATCAGATGCCTGGATTGGGAAGCTCCTCGGCTGGAAAGTTGTAGTCCAGTCTTCCATCTTGAAGATAGTTTATTGTTTTTAATGCGAACGAAGTTTGCTAAATTTCTTCCATGGGACAATGGGGACCACCACTCCACGACAACACCAGTCCGGAGAGATGACTGCACTGTAATGGTATCTGTCCAACAAAGAAATAGAATTTTTTCCTCCATTTTAGGGATTTTGTTTTTCTAAAAAATAAAACCAATGACTACTTAGAGAAAAACACTTATATTTTGTTTCACCAAAAGATGATAGAAAGATGCAAGGTGCATTCTGCAGCCCTCGTGAGGGTGGAGTGAGCCATCAATTTCCATATGTGCACACCCTAACCAGAGCGGTGTGTATGATTGTGATTTGAATTTATACCAATGCACTGAATATGGACATCAGAACAAACCCATCTACGCCCGGGCTAATATGAATTTACAACCCGAGCTAATATGGCATCGAAGATGCATATTTGAAATTCACATGAATGACCCACATAACAAATCTTGGGATTCAGCTTGGCAACCTCAAGGTACATATCCGGGTGATATTATTATGGCTATAATTACTACCATAAAGCTTAAACAGAAAATCAATGCAGAAAGGATAGAGAAAAACGGCTGACCTGATAAAGGCATGAGGCAATGGAAGCACACCAGCTCATTGACCACCTCCTCCGAACATCAAAGTAGAGGCTCCTCTATAGGCTAATGTGAGAGTGTATGCTTAAACGAATTCCGGGTATTTTGCTGAGCTATCCCCCAACCAGTGTGGAAATATGACGACCTTTGCGGTCTCCATGTGCAGTATAAAATCGAGCGAAGAGAACAACAGGCAGGATAGATGGATGGATGGAGAACCACATAAACAAGCGTAAAAGAGATAAATAGAAGAAAAAACAGACGAGACAAGACAAGTAGATCTCTATATATATATGTGCTTTTAAAAATAAAACTAAAAAGGGTTTTGGGTTTTGTCAAGTCATACACTAAATATCTATCTTCACATCGAAGAAGAACCCCGCGATGAACATGGACTACTAAACTGTTCAAATTTTCGAAACGCTTGTCTCCTCGTTGTATTTTTACATTGGAAGGAGGCAAGTTTGTAGAATTATAAGTCCCAATACATTATTGGAGCATATGTCAATGGATATGAATTCAATTTAATCATCAATATATTCTTATAGGATTTATGAAACAATACAACATTACATTGGAGCATATGTCAATGTACATGAATTCAATTTAATCATAAATATTTTATTAAAGGATTTTATGGAAAAATGGGATTTGTAGGTTTAAGTGAGATTTTACGGAAAATGGCATTTACATGTTTTTCTTACCAAGTATGTTTTTATCGGGGCCAATTTTCTTTAGATTCAACCATTAGTTAAGAAGTTTCTTAATCATTATTTCAGCATCATATGTTTGGGAGTAGAAGATTAAACGTTTAAATACTATCTTAAAAGAGTGATCAAAAACTCTGAGAAAGCCCTATATATGAGAGGGAGGGATGGGAGTTGCGAGTTGAGAACATCCAAGAAAGGATCGTAGCGAAGGGACTCATAAACATGCTGGTAGGTAAGGAAAATAAATCTAATGAAAAACTACTCAAAGCCTAGAAGAGGGAAAAGGATCATTGGAGGCTCAAATCAATAAGTCTCTGCTTAAAGGTGGAATGGGAGTTGTGAATCAAGGAAATCCAAGAAAGAATTAAGGTGCACGGATTCACAAACACATTGGTGGCGAAAGAAAATAAATCTAAGGCAAAATTTCTCGAAGCTTGAAGAGGGAAGAGGAACATTGAAAGCTTGTATTAGTAAGTCCATGTTGAAAGTTCAAAGATAAAAACATTAAGTTCTTCCATAACAGTACTCTATAGTACCCCTTTCATATGTCTTCCTGAAAAAATACATATTACTAAGTCAGATACACCTAAAATATGTGCCTCTTAGAGTTATTTCTACGACATAAATACCTCTTTATATTTCTCTATGATCACGTCAATGCAAGAAGTATCGAGAATTATATTTTAGCAATTTCACCCCCAATTGGAAGCAAGACAAATAACTTCCCTGAGATATTAGAGGCAACCTACTCACATTTTATCAATCTATACATAAAAGCCACTCGCCCAAAAGGAAAAATCATGGACACAAACATTAGCGAGCATCCCTAGGCTACTCATTGAAGAAGATAATGCAGAATTGGTGAAGCAAATCACAAAGGAGGAAACCAAGGATGCATTATGGTCCATGGAACTAGATAAATCTCCTCATTACAAGGAGAACACCTTGTAGCAGAGGTATTTAGTGTTACAAGATTTGGAAAAAAATTCAGAAAAACCTCTGCTACAACCTCCACTATTCTAAGTGAAGGTTTTAACGGATGTTCGATATAACTAAAAAGAAATTGGGTGGGCGAAGGTTGTAGCGAAGGTTTTTTTGTCAGTGCTTTTATTGGTAAAAAAAAAACATCGGTGTGTTTTAATTAGCACGCACTCGTGCGTTCTTAAGAAACATGCATCAGTGTGTTTTTAAGTAACATGCATCGATGCACACATATAATCACAAAGCACTGGTGCTCTTAAAAATATTACGCATCAATACTGTATTTTATGTTATATGAAACATCGATGCTTTATTGTTACTGTACACACTGGTGCTTGTTGCTTTTTATGCAACAATGGAGCTTGTATAAATATTACGCCTCAGTGCTCTTATAGATGGTCGCATCGGTGCCTGTATTACCACGTGCACGGAAAGATAGTGAAATTTTCGTAAATTGAGGAGAGATGTCGATGTCATTTTTTGTTACTAAGCATCGGTGCATATATGATAATTAAAGCATCGATGTGTATATTATATACAAAAGCACTGGTGTGTATATCATATACAAAAGCATCGGTGTGTATATGTTATATATAGAATCAATGTGTATAGTATATATAAAGCATCGATGCATGTATTACATATAAAGCACCAGTGTGTATATTATATATAAAGCATTGGTGAGAGTAGTCGTACATTATGTTGCTTAAAATAATAAATACAATCAATCGTACGTTTTGTCGCTTAAACTAATAATGCTTTTTCACAACTGTTAGCATCGGTGCATCTATTTAATTAATGGGCACGGGTGCTTCTATTTAATTAATGGGCACCAGTGCGTATTGATAAAAACATGTTTCCATCTATTTTATGCCACATGTTGTTTTGTGAGTTCAAAAGAATAGAGTGCACCAATGTGTATATATTTTAATTATTTGTTTTTTTTTACTAAATTTCTATTAATTATCTCAAAATCAAGTATTTTTTATAATAATATTGTTTTTATATTTTTGTTATTGTGTTTTGATATAATGATTGCATTTAATGTGTTATCCAACGATTTACACATTTGTTATTTGTAACAATGTAATCATCCATATATTAATTAATCAGCAACACAACATTTTACAACATTCAATAATGGAATAAAATAAGAAACCTATTTCATTATATATGAATAAGAGACTCATCGTCATATGAATGGGATAACATAAAGGTCCACAATAATCAAAATGCAACCAATATGTAATTGTTACAATTATTGGTAGCATGTCCTCGTGCAATTGGGACATTATGTCAGGTACTTTAAACAAAATCTGTGATTTTCACAAACAAATATTCCAAAACATACAACTTCTAGTAGCATTCAATTATATTGATTGTCATTCAGCACTTCAATTGTTGGCATCACTCGAGTTGTGTGTGTGCCTCATTCATTCATCACTTGTAGGCGATATTCTACTTTGGTTATTTAAACTAATGTTTTCTTCATCAACTTGTTTTTTATGTTCTGCCTATTCATGTTGCATCTGCAAACATAGAAATAAAGTGTAATAAGTAGATTTACATTTATACATTTGGTAGAATATACATGATTGTGTAAATTAAAAAGTGTAGCATATCAACAAGTGACTCATAAGCAATACACATGCTTTTGAAGTCATGTTGCATGTCGTGTATTAAAAGCTCTTATGTTGGTTGCTCTCCATACTTTGTTTCCAACGTGTTTAATATGTCATGACAAAGCATAGTCGATATAATTAATACAAATGTTTCTTATTGTTCCATTAATTATAAAACAAGTGAAGTCAAGCAACATAGCTACTTACAAATTGTTCAATTAAACCTTAATACGTCAACATGTACTCACAACCCTTACTTAACCCAATGTTGATCAATTCATTGGTTGGCTCTTCTTTGTATGTTAGCACCTATTAGAAGATATCCATGGATGAGTGTAAATTTATTATTTAAATATAAAGATCACAACAAATATGAAATCTTAAGTAAGGTCGAAAAGGTAATTACTCACAAACATTGCAATCAACCATTTTCTTCCTTGTCATCCTACCTTATGTGTTGAATGGGTTTCATTTTTTATTATTTTCTACAACAAAGCAATTGAAAAAATAGTATTTCATATGATAATTAAATTCAATGTACACAAAAGAATAAATGAATGATTACACACCTCTAATGCACATTGTTGGTGGGATGCCTCCTCCTATGATGCAATTATGTTCATTTATTTTACCATCTCCTTGTACACTTTTTTAGATGTTCTTATAACTAGAAAAGATAATGGTACACTGGGACACAAGGTCTTCAGGAAGAAAACTCACACAGAAAGTTACCTTCATGTGGATTCCCACCACCATCCCTCTCAGAAGATGGGGGTTCTCAACCCCATGGCAATAAGGGCAGCAAGAATTTCTGACAAAGAACATCTCAAGGAAGAAATAGACCACTTAACTAAGGTCTTTAAGAACATTGGGTATAGATATGGAGACATCAAAAAGGCAATGGATAGAAAGGATAACAGGACCCGTGTACAGAATGATCAAACCTCCAACATAAAGGCCTTCCTTCCTTACATTCAAGGTGTCATGGACAAGATTGCAAAAGTCTTAAAAAGGAAAGAAATTACAACCTCCTTCAAACCCCTAGTTACCATCAGACAAAGAATGAAATATGTAAAAGACCCTATAGACCAACAACAAGGAAAAGGCATCTACAAGGTCTCCTGTTCATGCGGAAAATGTTACATTGGGGAAACCGGACGATCATTTCAGGTAAGGATTAAGGAACATGGAGCAGACATTAGAAATGAACGCATTCGTACCTCGGCCTTAGCAGAGCACTCACTTAAAACCAAACATCATGTCTGCCTGGAGGATACAAAAATACTAGCAAAAGAGGATCATTACTACATGAGATGTTTAAGAGAAGCTCTCGAAATAATCAAACACCCCAACAATATGAACAAAGACGGTGGCTTGCAGGTAAGCAGTTTTTGGCACCCATTAATCAACCAACTTAGTATCCCTCATAGATCTAATCAGGCTTGACCCCTCCCTTCTTCTTGCCTTCTTGTTTAGGTTTCCCTTTGCCTCACTTCTTAGACTTAGGAGTCTAACCAACCTGTTTTACCTTTTAAAATCTTTAATTATAGGCACCTACTTTTTCAAATATTTAAGTCAATTATAACCTTTCATGACATTCTAATATAAACAAAAATCAAAAGTACTTTCATTTTATAACCTTAAAAAACTTTTTAAAACCCTAAAAACTTTCCTTCCTGACTCTTATTTCTAAACCTAAAACCCACCTTTCCCAAAACTTTTTCTAGTAACTATTTCACTAAGCTTTAATTAAAAATAAATAAAAAAATTTAACCCTAAAAACAAACTTTTAAAACTCTATAACCTAAAAACAAACAACCTAACTAAAGCCCCCTTCTCACCATAATTCAATTAATTAAACTTTAAATTTAATTCAATTAATTGAATATTTAATCACTTACTTAATTTTCACTTAAAATCTTTACAAACTTAGTAATAGTTTATTTTTATATTATTTTTATTATTATTTAAGTTTAAAAACTTAATTCAATTAATCAAATATTTAATCACTTAATTAAAAACACTTTAAACCTTTTTTACTTATATATAACTAAATAACTTTACAAACTTACTAATAAGTTATTAATTATTATTATATCACTATTCAGTTTAAAAATGAATAAAAAATCAATTAATTCCTGTAGGTTTTTACACAGCCGACCTAGGTTTAAATATTTAATACATCCTACACAATAACTATTAATTAACCGAGATCAGCATGCTATCAATTAACGATTAGTCCTGATGATGAATCCCGATTCGGATTCGAAACGTCGACAAAAATGACACCAACTGTGGATTATCCGGCAAACAACTTTGAAAATATTATTTGGGTACCGTGGTTTCATATATTGTGTTGTTCTGTTGTTATTCTCTTCAATATTTATGTTTTCTGCTTTTATAATAGATATGGTACCTTACAAGTGGTATCAAAGCACTTTCCTTGGCAAAAAATTGTGGGTTATTTTTTTTAGGGTAGAGACATATTCCAGCATCTTAAAGCTATAGAGATTTGTCGTTCAGCGCATAAATCTATGGTTGGGAAAGCATACAAGCAGGAACTACAAGTGGTACTTAAGCACACATTGTTGGTCGCCCTTGTAACCCCTATTGGTACTCCTTCGAGTGGTAGTGCATCAGACAACACCTGTATACAGATCAACCTAGATATCCTAAAGCCCTCTGTAGACAAACCGATCAATCACCTGATTGCTATAGTGCCACTGAGAACAACACTTGAGAAGATACTCTCTAGTACCTGGATAATCGGGTAGTACAACTAAGGGTACGGTCTAGCCTCCTTAGTTGGTGCCCTGAGATATTGGGTCAAGTACTATTATTCGAACACGCATGTATATCAGAGAGCTATAACACAGGGCAAACCCTTGTTTGTAGAAACCCTAAACACCCTAACCCTTAGTACATAAACAAAGCATAAACAGAACAAACAAGATCTATTGAAGTGCAACCTTGCCTCCTGCATTCGGGTTGTAAAATTCCTACACATTTCTTCATGTTAAGAACTTGGCCATTTCGTCACTGCAGTATTATTTAGATCGGAGCTTAACTCTGCAGGAGTAAAAAAAAAGGTCTAGATCCTTCCTGCGCTATTATTTGAGACCTATCCCATTGGATTCTTCTCTTCACCCTGATCACAGTCATACCTATCATTTTTCAACAAAAACATTTATTGTGGACTAGACACCCCTATTTGGCACCTATCCCATTGTCTTCCTCTCTTTGCACTGATCATAGTGGTACCATTCACCAGTAAACCCTTTCTGTGCGGTCCCACTTTCCCCCTTGTCCCATCCCCATGGCCCACACCCGCAACCAATATTGGGAACAACGTCTCACTGCCTTGGACAAAGCTAATGAGAAAACCCAGGTTGATATTTCTTCCATTACTTCCAGTATTGTTAACCTCATATCTCATTTTGATATGCTCGAATCACTTCCCACATCCATCATTTAATTGGTTGCCATGTGTCAGCAATCCCAGAATGCAGTGAACAATTTGACTACCTTATTTAATCCCACCCCAGTTCCCTTCTCTTCTTCCACAACTTATAACCTTGAAGGTCCTAAATCCTCCCAGTCCACATATTTTCCTTCCAACCACTTTCAGCGGGACCTGCGTTCCCCTCACGTGGAGGTGAACAAATTTGATGGCTCCGATCCCACAAGCTAGGTCACTAAAATGGAACATTATTTCTCTTTATACAACATTATTGATGAGTTGGCCAAACTCTGGTATGGTGTTCTCCATCTAGATATGGAATGTTGGCAATGGTGGAAATGGAGAAAAAATGTCTACCAAGGGTATGTGGCTTGGACACAATTTGTTGCAGAGTTGTATGAACGCTTTGACACTGACACACACCATTTAGGTCATTTGACGAAGTTGAAATAATCTGGCATAGTGCAAGACTTTATAACTTCTTTTGAGTGCTTGGCTTTCTGCACAGAGGGCATGCCTGGTGTTTTTTTCCGGGAATGCTTTATCAGTGGCCTCAAGGATGAGATTTGTGCCCATGTCCTCATGGATCTCCCTCGGAGTTGGGTGGAAGCTACTAAAAGAGTTAAGGAAGCACAACAAGTTGTCTCTTCTCAAACCATAAAACCATCCTTTCTTCCTCGCCCTAAACCCACCGCTCCAACCCCTCCTTCCACTCCACTGAAGATCCATAAATTGACCTGGGCATAAATGGTTGAACGCCAAATCAAGGGCCTTTGTTATGATTATGATGAAAAATATTTTATGGGGCAAAATTGTAAGGAACAATTTTTTTATGGCCATCTCTGAGGATGTTTCGGAAGAAGCGGTCGAAGCCTCCCATGTGGTCAAGTTACCAGAGCCAACTGATATTACTCCACCCTCAGACCCCCCAAAAGTTGAACCAGACATTTAACTAAATGCTCTCACTGGCTTCGTTGCTTCCCAAACCCTCAAGTTAAGTGGTTATATTAAGCATCGGAAGGTCATCATCCTCATTGACAGTGGCAACAACCATAATTTTATTCATTGCCACATTTCCCAAGAAACTAATTGTTATATCCGTGCAGTCAACAAATTTCAAATCATGATTGTCAATGGAGGTTCCATGAAATGTGGGGGGCATTGTGAAAATGTGTGTCTCCAAATTGGTTAGTACCACATAAAACCTCAAATGTTTGTTATCGACATGGGTGGTTGTGACATTGTGCTTGGTGTAGAATGGTTACGGACTCTTGGTCCCATCCTCATGGATTTTAAGGAATTAACCATACAATTCAGCCAGGAGGGCCAACAATATAAGTTCCAAGGCATCACCCCTAACTCCCCTAAAATCATCAGTTCCCATCGCATGGACAAGCTCCTCAAGAAACGTCATTCCGACATTATTGCATAACTCCATCCCATTCATGCCACTGAGACACCCTCTGTGCATCCTGACGTCCAAGCCATCATCTTTAAACATCAAGCTATTTTTTCCACTCCTTAGGGACTTCCCCCTTCCCGTGGTGTTCGTGATCATTCCATTCCCCTAATCCTCGGTAGCCTTCCTCCCAGTGTTCAACCTTATTGTCATCCCTTTGCCCAGAAAAATAAAATTGAGAAAATTGTTCCAAAATTGCTCGTCATGGGTGTTATCCGTCCTAGTACAAGCCCCTACTCTTCTTCTGTGGTCATGGTACTTAAGAAATAAGGCTCTTGGCGCATGTGTCCTGACTTTCGCGCCCTCAACAAACTCTCCATCAAAGACAAATTTCCCATCCCTCTCATTGATGATCTCTTGGATGAATTAAGCGGTGCCCAATTCTTTACTAAACTTGATCTATGTTCTGGCTACCACCAGATATGTATGAAAGAGGCAAACATTCCTAAGACTTCCTTTTGAGCTCATGAGGGACACTATGAGTTATTGCTCATGCCCTTTGGCTTGTGTAATTCTCCCTCCACTTTCCAAAGCCTCGTGAATCATGTCTTATGTTGTTTTATTTGTCATTTTGTCTTAGTTTTCTTTGATGATATTCTCGTCTATAGTAAAAGATGGAGAACCCATCTTGCCCATGTGGATCAAGTTCTTCATCTACTTTCTCAGCATCGACTTTTCCTCAAACAATCTAAATGTGCTTTTGGAGCCTCAAAAGTGGAGTACTTGGGTCATATTGTTGGCAAGGATGGTGTTAGGGTGGATCCTAAGAAAATTGAAGCTATGAAGGATTGGCCTCATCCTAAGAATCTCAAGAGATTGTGTGGGTTTCTCAATTTAACAGGCTATTATCACAAGATTGTTAAGAATTATGGCAAAATTGTGGCGCCTCTCACTGCTCTCCTTAAAAAGAATTCTTTCATTTGGAATCCAACAACTGGTCACTCCTTCCAAGCATTGAAAGAGGCTATGTGTGCTACTCCTGTCTTGGCCCTTCTTGACTTCAGAAAGACCCTTGTCCTAGAATGCGATGCTTCAAGGAAAGGAATTGGCGTCGTCCTTATGCAATATGGTCAACCTTTGGCCTTCACTAGCAAACAAATGTCAGAGCATCATTTGGGACAATCAATCTATGAAAAGGAAATGATGGACATTCTGAATGTTATGGATCTCTGACACCCTTATCTATAGGAGCAACACTTCCAAATTAAGACAAATCATCAGAGCCTCAAGTATTTTCTGGAGCAATGACTTTCATCCCCGGAGCAACAAAAATGGGTGACCAAGCTATTTGGATATGATTATGAGACTATTTACAAAAAAGGCAAAGACAATGTGGTTGCAGATGCTCTTTCAAGGAAATATGAAGATGAAGGGTCCCTCTTTTGTCTATCCTTCATTGTACCAGATTGGCTCCAAGTTGTTCGCCAGGAATGGCTGCAAGATCCCAAACTATCACATCTGATCCAGCAATTGCAAGACAATTCTCCAGTTTCTCCATAGTAATCTTGGCACAATGAAGATCTTTGCTACAAAGACCCTCTGTATTTAAGCAAACGGTCGCAACATAAATCCATGGTGCTTTTCGAGCTTCATGCTACACCCACAATTGGGCATTCCGGGTTTACCAAAACCTATGATAGGGTCAAATGTTATTTTCTTTGGGCTAGTATGAAGCAGGACGTTTGCACCTTTGTGGTGGAATGTGATGTATGTCAACACAACAAGGGAGAAACAATCAAATCCCCTAGCACACTACAACCGCTTCCAATTCCATCCGCTATTTGGAGGGATATTTCTATGGATTTCATTGTTGGGTTACCTAAATCGGGAAATAAATCTGTCATCATGGTGGTTGTTGATTGTCTTTCCAAATATGCTCATCTTTGTGCTCTTCAACACCCATTCACTACATCCACAGTGGCTCAACTTTTCATGGATCATATCTTCAAGCTTCATGGCATGCCTCATTCCTTTGTCTCTGACCAAGATCCCACTTTCACCAACAATTTTTGGCAAGAGTTGTTCAGGATACAGGGCACCCAATTGCATCTCAACACAACTTATCATCCCCAGACTAATGGTCAAACTGAAGTTGTCAACAAGTGTTTGGAAACATATTTGAGGTTTCTGGCATCTAAGAGGAAAAACCAGTGGGCTCAATGGTCACCCCTAGCTAAATGGTGGCACAACACTTCTTACCATACAACTACTTCCATGACTCCTTTTGAAGCAGTATATGGACAAAAGCCACCTTCAGTTCTCTTATACATGCTCGATGTCTTGAAGGTCCAGGTAGATGACCAAACTCTTACAGTTCGAGAGGCTATTCTCCGTACCCTCAAAGAGAATTTGGTCATGTCTCATAATTGCATGAAGCAACAAGTAGATCAAGGTCACTCATAACATCGATTTGTTGAAGGGGACCAAGTGTTTCTTCAATTGCAACCTTATAAGCAAACTTCACTCAAGGCTGACCATTGTCAGAAATTGGCGCCCAAATTTTATGGTCCTTATACAGTTATCAAGTGCATGGGACAGGTGGCCTATCAGTTAGCTTTGCCCAGTCATTCTAAGCTCCATCCAGTTTTTCATGTCTCCTGCTTAAAGAAAGTGATTGGAACTGAGTAACAAACTCAAACCAATCTTCTCGAGTTGGATGAAGAAGTCTCCATCTGGTTGTAGCCACAAGGAGTCTTGGACTAGCGTGAGCGTCGTCTCTGTCAGCGCACCATCAAGGAAGTGTTAGTACAGTGAAAAGATATAACTTCAGGAGATCCCACCTAGGAGTCAGCTACCATTCTGCAGCAATTTCCTCACCTCAAGCCTTGAGGACAAGGTTGATTTTTAAGGGGGAGGGCATGTTAGGGACCTAACCTCCCTAACCCCTCACATAGGTAGAATAATATGTTTTCCATGTAATAAAGGCCAATATTAATAAGGCCTAGTAATAAGGAAGAATAAGTCAAATGTAAAAAAGAACTAATAGAAGCTTTCACTTCTAGAAGATCTTTCTCTAGATTGTTCTTTTGATATATAGATTTAGTATAAATAGGAGTCGAGGGCATGAGAATTTTTTGTCTTGAGAATTATTATAATTGAGCGTTGCTCTACTGGAGGTTGCCCCCTCGAAGAGGCAAGCGAACATTGTTCCCTATCAATAAAGGTATTATTTTGGTGTTGTGGTTTCATATATTGTGTTGTTCTGTTGTCATTCTCTTCAATATTTATGTTTTATGCTATTATAATAGATCTAGTACCTTACATCCATGCATAACATTAAAAAATGTGATATCGAGTGTTTAAAACTTGTTAGCGATTAATGTTAAGAAATTATTTTTTAGTAAAAAGTCAAAGAATTCATGTTGATTACCTTTTGATCCACCTAATTCCTCTTTTTGCAACATTTTCATAAAGCTTTTACATTATTTTGCACTCAGATTGCGAACCATCTTATCGAGTTTCTTCAAGTTTTTGCTCTGCATGACACATATTAACCAATACACATCATTAATTTAAAACTACCGATAATTGAAATATCTAATTAATTTTTTAATAAAACTTAAAGAACTTGCCTCGTTCTCTTGTTGGGATGAGCTACCATCGTGATTGTTGCGATAAGTTGTTTTCCTTGAACTTCTATCAACCATCTTCTATAATAAAAAAACAGGTATCGTCATATATAGAACTTATGAAATCGTTTTACAAAATAATATGTCGATGCGTGTAATGAAATAGTAAAACTCGTTGTGTTCAACATACGTATATGCATCAATGCTCATATTTTTTTGTAAGAACGCGGAGCTAATTATATTAGTCTATCATAGTTAAATATATACAAAAAGATATGTTGTTGGCCTGCCATTTGGGAAACCGGACCTGCAACAAAGGAATAAGTCCTCTGTCCCAGATGGTTTGCAAAAGATTCTTCAGTAAAGCATGTCTAGCTAGAAAAACATTGAAGGAAGAGAATTGGACCTTGAAGGAATCTATATTGTAATTGCTACTTGGGAATATCTTTCAAAAATTAAAAAACTTGTACCTATAGATTACCTAGCCGATGGGTTGGCAGTGGAGTCCTGAGGTGGCTTAGGAGTTGATTGCGTTGTTCTCTTTGGGGTTTATGTTGTCATTATAGTGTTGGAAGATGGAAGACGAGATAAAGCTTCTTTGAGAAGCAGATGCAGGCTGTCGAGTTGTGGTTGAATGGTGTTTTAGGTGTCCTTCCGCGTCTGCAACATCTATCCCAACATAGTTTTGATATGTTAATATCACTATGTTTCCTTCCAATATTTTGTTTTGCTTGCTCATGTGCTACCCACGTCTAGAACCTAGCTTATAGTGGCCTCAACCATCTCCTGGTCTGTAGTCAGAGTTTGCTCCAACCGAGTTTTGGCTTCTACCTCTTCCATGGGAGCCCAAAACCTAGGTGGGGTGGCAGCTTGGAAGTTGGTTGTTGCAACGTGCGCATCCCTTTGCACCCAAGTTGTGGGTGTGTCTTATAGAACCTGGCGGTCCGTTGGAGATCCACCTCCTCTTCGATATCCACGCGAGTATCCACAGTGGGGCTCCATCGAACCCTGATTCCCCATCCTTGTTCCTAGATTAGAATGCCCAGTGAGAGTGAAATGTCCTCCACTGAGGAGTTTGCCTGGCTCAGGGGTCCCTCACAAGCATTGTTCCAAGTTTCCTATCAATGTCGAGGTACTATCGTATTCCTTTGCTATCATAGAGCTTCGTTATCCCATAGTTCTGCCCAGGATGCTTCATGTTACCACGATTAAACATGTTGGGAGGGATGAAGATTGAGGCCTGAGTACGAGGTCATAAATGCATTAGATCTAATGTTAAATGCCACGGGCTGGTCGTCATCACTCCGAGCATGTGTCCCCACTTGATCATATGCCACTTTGTCCTTAGGCTCTAACCCTGATGGGACTCGCTTCCCCAACACCCCATCCAGGGGTCGACAGTCCTCCGATGCTAGGTCATAGTAGGTTGTCGTTAAATTATCATTTATGGTGAGGTCCCATGCCATGCCCAATTATCTCGATTGCTTTGGTTTCCTTCATTTTCCATCAAATACACGAGTTTATTAGTTGACAGCCTCACATGAGCTGGGATGAGTGTCAGTATATAGCTAATTAGTATTGATGTGCGTTCTAAAGAGGACTCGATGTGCCAACTAGTATATATCTTGGAGAGTGGGGAGCCCTATTGGATACGCTTTACCATATGGATAATGAGTTGGGAGTCTCCCTCTGCCACAATTTTGGTGAAGCGCTCTGTTCAAAAAATCGTTAAGCATGCCTCCAATGTTAAGAACTATTTTTCATTATTGTTATTGATTCCTAGCTTCCCTGCATAGGTTCTAAGAATGCAACCATTTTCATTCCTGAAAGCCCCTCTCCGAAAATTCTTGGGTTACGGTTAGATGCTTCGTCAAAGTTCACTTTGATGAAGCCTGGGGGAGGTGGCGACCAACTAGAAGGTGCCCTAAGAGAAGTGGAATCTGGAAGCAAAAAGAGGGGCGCTTGATTAGGATCGAGACTCAATGCAAGTAGGATGTTGCGTTCATGTCGATTACCTTTCCAATCTCGATATTTCTAGGGTTGGGTAATGATGGTTTCCTTAATGGCCCTAGTTATTCTATTCCAGATCTCATTTGAGGGAGTGCACTATGCTTTGAAGATTTTTTTGATTTCTCTTTTTCTAGGTTTCCCATAGCGCAAAGCCTCAGAGGAGCTGTCAAGGTCGATTAAATATGGGATTATGGGTGATGGTTTGAGTGCATTTTTTAATTGTTTCATAGATGTTATACAGATTGTGTCCTAGTCCATGGAAGAGTAGTTCACTCCTTTTCCAAAGCTCTCGAGTAAAGGAGAAAGAGTTGAATAGATGTTCAATAAATTCAACTTGGTTTTGACAAAGATGACATCTTGAGGGTCCTAAGAATCCTTTATTGAGGAGGTTGTCCTAGGTTAGGTTTTTTTTATGCGCTAGTAGCCAAGAAAGGTGGATACGTTTGGCCATAGATTCTATCTCTAGATACATTCACAAATTTCTGGATTGGGGTGATTTTGGTGTCTCGCATCTATATAGTAGACCTATTTGACTGTGAAGGTTCATTTTGTTGAGATGCCCCATGGGAGTCTGTCATGTTGGTTGCATATATTGTTTTTTCGAGTGTTCAAATACTCCCATTAAATGTCTATGATGTATTGATCTAGCATACATGTTCAGTGTTCTTTGGGTAGCCAATGGTGCCATTGGTGGTGCTCCTCATGTGGGAGCCAGTAATGTACCACAATCGATCCGTTTTGACTGGACATAGAAGTTTTTATGTTGTGAAGGTGATCATGTTCTGCCCATTTGGGTTGTTGTTGCCATGCATCATCCCATAAGAGGGCTTCCTATCCATTGTGGATCTCCCAAAAATAATTTTGTTGTACGAGGGTTCGATTATCCCAGGTTATGTTCCAAATGTTGGAACCTGTAGATGTGATATGCATTTGAATCAATTGACTTTCTGGCTCATCTTTGGCATATTTTTGTTTCCAAAGGTATGACCATATAGAGTGAGGGTTGATTAGCCATCTCCACCACAATTTATCCCCAAAACATTTCCAAGAACATCTGGATTGTGTAGTCCTAGACCTCTTGCCAACTTTGGTAGACATATGGTGGCCCATGATACTAAGGCCCATTTTTTTCATTCTTTGGTACCTCCCTAGAGGAATGCTTGATGCATGTTTCAGACAACTTTCAAGATGTACTTGGGAGCTACTAAGATAGAGAAGAGGTGCATAGGCATTGCTTGCATGACCAATTTGACTAAGATTAGTGTGTCAGCCAAGTTGAGTGAGCAGAAGGACTAGTTGTCTAACTTTTTGGCCATTTGAGAGAGGAGGTCCTCCCAAGACGTTTGCTTTAAATAGTTCTCCACCAGAAGAACACCTTAGTATTTGTGAGGTCCTTTGATAACCAAGGATTCATGTAAGGTGAGCTTGAATAGCAGGAGGCGTGTTGAAAAAGAAGAGTTGAGATTTACTTTGATTGATCGATGTTCCTCAAGTTGCCATGAAGTCGTTCAAGACTTGTTTGATATGTTGAGATTCTCGGACTATGGGAGTTGCCATGAGCATGGTGTTGTCAATGAATTGTTGGTGGTGTTGTCAATGAATTGTTGCGTCCTCTTCTCTATGAAGTTTGAGTCCTTTCCAGTGTCCTTGGTATGTTGCATAAATTGAGCGTCCAAGACCCTTTGCCATAAGGATAAAGAGGGAAGGGGAGAGGGAGTTGCCTTGCTTGATTGCTTCTAAAGGGGAGAAGGATGGCGAAGGGGAACCATTGACTAGGATGGAGAAAAAAATTGAAGAGGTAAGGGACATTATCCATTGGGTCAAGGATTTGGAGAAGCCGAAGGCTAGGAGGGTGCTTTGTATGTGATCCCAGATTAGGTTATCAAAGTCTTTGGACATATCAAGCTTGATTAACATGCTTGGTTTTTCTTTTATTTTTAAGGAGTGTGTTGGTCTCCAGTTTTGATCATGTTTTTGCCTATATTATACTCCACAGACCTCCATTTCTATACCAAGTACCACCCCTTTTGGCCTTGTTTTGACATAATTGACATCTCCCTACCACTCAATGGGGCTACTTAAGGTATCTTTACGTTTCAAGCTATTTTTATGCATTTTGATGCTTTAAATTGATATTGGAACTAATGTCGCTTGGGTTAGGTACCACTTCTATTCTTGGAATAGGATTGCCAGTACCAGGTACCGACTCGTACCCCGTGGAGATACCAATGAAGCCGCTCAAGATCTGTGCGTTATGGTCAGAATGGGAGATAGAGAGATTCACATGACAGATGGAGTCATCGCCCACAGGATGATTGAAGGCATAATGATAAAACTGAGTCGTTAATTCTTCATCATTCACACTTCGTGACACTACGTGTCACAAAGATGTGAAGACCGTTTTAAAATTGATTCCAAGCTATTTTCGGATCGGGGATCCGTTTGTCTTTATGTACTTTGCTTTAGACTGTTATGAGGAGGATCTATATATAACCAGGAGGTCGCTCCTAAGAGACGGTTGGATTATGCTATGTTTAAAATACATTTCTGAATATAATCGATCTTGCGTTATGTTATTCCACTGTTATACGATTTGAGCTATCTCTCTGTGGATGGAACGTGAAGTATACACAGTGATTGTATAGAATGATATAGTTGGTTTTGGTTATTCCTTACAGCGTTTGTGCCATTTGGTTGGGCCCGCCAAACAGGTGCAAGTAGCTGCTTTACTTTGTCATAGATTTAGTTATTTCAGTGTGTTAGTGTTTGCTTACATGATAGCTTAAAGTTTCAGAATTAACTCGTTCAAAATCGTGTTTATTTATTCTAAAACCGAATCGTTCCAGCATAACTGATATCTTTTACGTTGATGAGTATTGAACGCATGACTGATTCCTGTAGGGTTTAGCGCATGAACTCGGTTCGATTGGTTTCTAGTTTTCAATTCGAGCATAACTTAGAGTTTTAATGAACTGTGCTTTGTTAGACAGCTAGTTACCATGCTTAATTAGACTAGTTAGATTACAGTTAAATCAGAGGAAGCTTCCGGTACCAGTAGGGTAAGTAGGTTATTTCTCTGTTTTCCTGTAGACAGACTTAGATTCATTTGTAATGTTCAGATTAAATGCATTTTAGGAAAGACTCTTTTTGTCATGTCTTGAATTGAAATGGTGATGATAGATGATTAAAAGTAGTGGTGGAATAATCTTGTGAAATCACACTTCTGCATGGAAATAGAAGCACCAACATTTAAGCATAGGACTGTTTTCTGTTAATGAATTAAATAGGAAATGCTAAGTTTCAGGATAATCATTAGGATTCAAGTTCTCAGAGTGAGTTTGTGTTTTCTGCTAAGGATAGCATTCAGATCGTGATTAGAGCCTTACCCGCACATACAGTGTAGCAGCTCAAAGTTTACCAACCCTGGTTTGACAATTTAGTGTTTCAGGTCATTCAAATCTTCAATTTAGCAGCCTGACATTTTTGGCGTCGTTGTCGGGGAGCTGTTTAAAAGGTAAGAAGATAATTGTCTTGATTAGTTTTAGAATGCACTTAGTTTGGTGTGGTATGTTAGCAGGTTGATAGTAAGGGGAGCTGTGGAAACAAGGGGTGAAAACCGACATAGCAGTTATCACAGGTACTCTGAAACTCAATCTTAGTCTCTTTTCTTTCATTTAGTATGACTTCATGAGAAATAGAGATCCTAGAGGTAGATTTAGGAGAAATATAAAACCACAAAAAGAAGAAGAAACCTCCACCCAAAAAGCGATAGAAACTGAGACTGAAATTCTGGCTGAGGAAACCGTAGAACAAATCCTAG
>ML805668.1:134900-170119 GCA_009831015.1 Picea engelmannii
AAGTAGTGGTGGAATAATCTTGTGAAATCACACTTCTGCATGGAAATAGAAGCACCAACATTTAAGCATAGGACTGTTTTCTGTTAATGACTTAAATAGGAAATGCTAAGTTTCAGGATAATCATTAGGATTCAAGTTCTCAGAGTGAGTTTGTGTTTTATGCTAAGGATAGCATTCATATAGAGATTAGAGCCTTACCCGCACATACAGTGTAGCAGCTCAAAGTTTACCAACCCTGGTTTGACAATTTAGTGTTTCAGGTCATTCAAATCTTCAATTTAGCAGCCTGACAGAGTGTATTAATCTGTGGGCAAGGATTATGTTGTCAATAATCTGTCGACCTTGCACATAACAAAATTGTTCTTAAGAGACGAGGATGGGGAGGAGTGACTTAAGATGATTGGTGATTATTTTGGTGATGACTTTATAGATAACATTGCAGAGAGTTATAGGCCTAAACTTGCTAGAGTCTTTTACCTTGTCCTCTTCTGGTACAAGGGTAAGAAAGGTGGAGTTGAAAGCCGAGAGGACCTTGAGGAAATTTCTTGAGTCTTCCACCACTTCCAGAACATCATGTATGATCATAGGCCAACATGCATGAAAAAAATTAGTAGTAAAACCATCTTGACTGGGAGATTTACCATTGGGCATTTCAAGGATGACTTGTTCAACTTCCTCATGAGAAATTTCTTTCATCAACGCTTCATTGTGTTATTCTGTCACCGACCTCAGTATGTGTTGTGTTATTTTTCAAATGGATTCCTACCAGTCCTGTTGCGATTTCTTGATCAGAGAGTTGAAGTATTAAATTAATTCAATTTTTATTTCATCATGTTTGTAGAGTTTGTTCCCTTGGCCATCTTTAAGAGATGTGATTCTTTTGTAGTGTTAGCATTGAAGCATAGATCTATGGAAATATCTGGTATTTCATTCTCTTGCATGTAGCCATTACACTCGGTATTTTTTCTGCCATAGATGCTCCTATTGCTTCAACTTGATAGCTATATGAGCGTTTAGATGGGATTCCTCTACCATGAGGTCCTCAGTTCGGTCGTGGATTAACATTTGTTGCTATAGTTGCTTCATATTGTCGGTTAATAGTTGTTTGGCTTGAAAGATGTTGCCAAATTAAGCTTTATTCCAGGGTTTCAACTCCTTTTTTATGTTTTTTAGGCATTGTTGAAATCTGTACATAGTGGAGCTAGAGGGAACTATTGCTTCCTTCCAACAATGAGTAATATTGGCTTTAAACGAGGGGTGTTCTAACAATAATTGTTCAAATATGAATGATCTATTGATTGGGATGGCTTTATTATCCAGGTCTAAACAAATGGGCCAATGGTCAGAGCCATGATAGGGCAAGATTGAGGCTTCAATGACAATGTTTTTGTCTAGGGTGGACTCAAAGACAAGAAATATGTCTAAACAAGAGCCAATCTAGTGATCACCTTGACAATGGTTGTTCTAGGCATGGATCCCATTCTTGGTTTCCCAGTCAACCAACTTAAGGTTGCATATGGTCTCTTTGAAGTGTTCAAGATCTTTCTCTAAACGACTTAATCCTCCTCTCTTTTTGGAAAGAGAGGTGATGAGATTAAAATCCCCCCCATAACCCAAGGTGTTTTTTTGATAATTGGATTTAGATGAAGCATGGAGTTGAGAAAGGCGAGTTTGTCAGGGATTGTTTGGGGGCCACAAACATTGGTGATGATTCGACATTGATCCCAATCAATTAGAATTGAGTTGATATTGATTGTTGGGTTGTAAAGAAGTGGGTGAGGAGAATTTTGGTAGGATTCCACATAAATTCTAGCCCCCCAGCGGCTCTATCTGTGTTAATGGCAATTGATTGACAGATGTGCCAACATTTCGTGGATGTCCTTTGTAAGATTTCAGAAGGGCATTTTGTTTCATGAAGCATCATAATGGAAGGCTTTTATTGAAGAATTACTACCTTCAAGGTTCTTTGTTTGCTCAGGCTAATGAGGCAACAAATATTCCAGGATGTTATTTTCATTGAGACATGTGGGGGTTAGGTGAGAATTTTTCCATCACAAGCTTGATCCGACCCAAATTGACTAGGAATTCCCCTAATTCCTACAAAAGTTTCTTGTTAGACCAACACCCCTTTTTCTTTTCTTCTTTTGAGGATTTGAAGGCATATTTTGCAGTGGAATTTTTTATACCCAAGGAAGAGGAGGTCAAGTCTTACCTTTTTGCGATGTAGTTGCTTTGTCCTTAGTTTTCAATTTGATAAGGGTTCTCTTTAGTAGTTGGATATGCTTCTTTGGGACATAATTGACCTCTTGTCACTCACATGCAACTGCTATACTTTGCAGATCTAATTCTCGCAATTCCATTTCATCTCTGTCTTCCAAATCCTCCTTTCCCCCCTTTGTTGGGGCCATTTCTTCATCTTCATCTATGTTTATTTTATCTTTCTTGGTGGATTCCTCTGCCTTGTTCTGTGGAATGAGGGGTTTCAGATCTTGTTTTTTTACCTTCCACCTATATTTCTATGGAAGTTTCCCCTCATTCAGATAATCTATGGTCTGACCAAGATGGGTCACTAGTCTTTCGAAGTTGTTTCTAGTACTGGTCCTCTTGGGTTCGGTTGATTGTGGGTATTTCGAAGGATTTTCCTCTTGGTTGGAACTTTTTCAAAGATGTCTTCATCTTTGGTTTGTTGATTTCTCATCTATTCATGTGATTTGTTCAGTGATCAGTCCCTAAATAGATGGCAATGTGCATGGAATTTTCGACATCGAAAGGGGATGTGCTTGTAGTCTATCATTTGGATCCATTATGTATCATGTTATTTGATGCAGGTAAGGCCATTGATACATCAAGGTAGACACATATCTGAGTGTACGAGGTATAGCATCATTGTTGAGTTGCATCAACTATCTGGAAAAATGTTCTCAGCGTGTTACCGATTCCTTCTAGAATCTTGGGATGCCAGTATTCCTGAGGGAGAGAGTAGAGGCGAATCCAGACTGGGGCCACATAGAAGTCCTCTTTGATTGGATTGAAATTTTTCATTCATAGGCATAGGCATAGGCATATGGAATTAAGGAAGTAGGGGTCGTTCTGGAAGATCCTCTCCCGATCTTCCACCTAGTTGAAGACTATCGTGAAGAAACCTTTTGACCCCAGTTTTAGCTCCATATCTCCTTTAGGTTTCCATCTGGTTTTGATCCATCAGAGCATAGCTTTTTCTAATGACCAAAGGCCCATGAACTTATAGACGAGGGCGTGATATTGCATATATTGGATCGTTTGGCTGAGTTAGATGGAGTGTATCTCATACTATGTAATTCTGTTTGTTTGAGGAATGCAGATTGTGGATTGGCACATCTAAGAGACAGTGGTGGTAGTCCAGTTCTATGGCTACGATTTCGCCAAAGGAGGTTCATCTTCTTGCTTTTCTTCTTCCATTGGATAGGGGACTTCTATTTCTTTTGGAATCTATGAGTTTTTCAAATGGTGGGGAGTGCAATTGCTCCTTGCAACAATGTTGCGTTAGGAGGGGATGGGGCCCCCTCTTGTGATGGTCTCCATGGATGAGTTTGGGGCTGAGTTTTTGGTTGTAGAGCTAGACCTAGCGAGCAACGTTATACCCTTACTTTTAAATATTACACACAAGTGCTCATTAGTACATATTGTGCATTGACTAAAAACAAGAATCGTCAAATATAAAACTTATGAAATGGTTTTACAAAATAATGTGTCGGTGCGTGTAATGAATAATACGACTCAACACTCTCAACCTACATATACACACCAGTGTTTATTACTACACATTGACTAAAAACAATAATCGTCAAATTTAGAACTTATGAAATAGTTTTACAAAATAATATGTCGGTGCATGTAATGAAATAATACGACCCAATGCACTCAACATGCCAATACACACCGTCTAATCTACACACATATGTTATTAAAGTCATTAGTAATTATATTTTAAACTAATCAATGATGTTGACAGAAATATGAGCATTGATGCGACATTACTGTATTGTGCGCACCACATGCCACAAATAAGTTTCTTAAAAAAAACTGACAACAACGGGGTTTGGGATCCAATGCAATGGGTTATACCATTGCAACAGATACTAAACGCCCCATATACAAGTAAAAAAATCCCTATAAAAATCTATAGCTTAAAAAAAAAAATCCCCTTGTGCAATCTAGAAAGGGGAACCAAGAAAAATAACAAGAAAACTAGGGCTTCCAATACCAAAGGTAACTACGAAACCCTTGTATTTTCTTTGAGATTGCATTGAAAATAGTTTGAATCAAATAGGGAGAAATTAAGATGATCAATATAATGAAATCACATACTTGAAATTTCTCCTCTCCATATTTGTATGTGGCCTGCGAAGATTCCTTCCAAATTTGTATCTTTAAAAAAATTAACCCACTCCAAAGTCTTCGCTGGTAAATCACTCTTACACAAATATCCGCTCTTAATTTTGCCAAAAAAAATGAAATAATGAATAGTGTTTTCATTTATAAACACATACTTTTCAAAAAATGAAATTCCCGCTCATTTTTTCACTTTATATTTTGGCGCATTGATGATAAACCCGACCGTTTTTTTTGTAACATATTTTCAGTGCACTATATAGTTCACACCTGTGTGCTTTAAAGATTAGTGGTGTACTTTAAAACACCGGTGCACTTGGTCCATAAAGAAGCATCAATGAAAAGTATATATTTACAAACAAAAAAAATCACTATACATACACTACATTACACAATTTTAGGCGCTCGATGCGCTATAGACATACAAACACACCGATGTCAATTTTATTGACACAACAAAAATGCAAACCTCTGCAATTAAATTTTACAGAGATTTTGCTTACAATTTTAGGTGCTTGGTGCGCCATAGACATACAAATGCACCGGTGTCAATTTTATTGACATAATAGAAATGAAAAACTCCACAATTAAATGTTGTGAGGATTTTGCTTACAATTTTAAGCGCCCAATGCACTATAGACATAAAAATGCACATGTGTCAATTTTATTGACATAATAGAAATGCAAACCTTTGCAATTAAATTTTGTGAAGATTTTGTTTTGTGTTGACAGTAACAGAGGTGACGCTTCAATGCCTTTCAACATTTAACACACCAGTGCGTCTGTAACTAATTAAGAGGACCATTTTTTTTTTAAAATCCATTTGAAATTTTGTTTGAAGTTAGAATGTTCTATTCTTCCCAAACTTTCATTTAAGAATTCATTCGTGTATTGATGATGGTTTTGGCTCAAATGCGGGGAAATTTTTTATAACATCAAATGGCGAATTCTTCGGATTTTGACTCATTCCATATCGTTGCAAGTTCGTCAACTTCTACCCCACCGTTTGAAGTAAGTATATATTTTATTTATAATTCATTTATTTTTATGTCATTTATGCATGTGCATTTGAATAATTGTTCATTGAATTTTGTAGGACCATGATTCTGAATCGAGTTCGGATGTGCAAGATATTCCACCAATCCAAAAATGTCGCAAGCTCTTATCAAGAGAAATATATTGCAGGAAAATGTTTGATGAAAACATACAGTTGCTTTACCCTGCAAATTGTAAGATGCCATCTTCTAGCAACTTGCAGTTTAGGTCAACGGTATTACACCATGAACTTGATCTCTTTTATGACATTTCAGTAGTATGTGGTTGTTCAAAATGTAAAGGGTTGAATAAGAACACTCAACATGTCACATTGTCCCATTATATTAATGATCGACTACCCAAAGTTGATGGTCTAATACCTCCCACTGTGGTGAAAAATCCAATAGGTGATATAGAAAAGACACATACAAACACTTCCATGAGCTCATTTTTTTGAAAAGATGGAAGCCAAATCAACTAAGTTTCATCCTAAATTGGCCCGCTCATCTCTTTCTATTGAGTCCATGAAGAGTTCTAGTGAGCCAAAGTATGATATCAATACTACCCAAAACATCTCTACTACGAGATCCAAAAAGTTGTCTAAGTACACACCAAACTCTGTTCAATTGTTAGAAAGTAGTGATGACTTCCCTCTTCCTATCCATCTACAAAGTAAATACCAAACATGTTACAACCGATATTTGTATGGTGCTTGGCCGTCTTCCATGCATGTGCTCGATGTTGGAACCAAATTCTCTTTTTATGGTAATAGTTATATGATTTTCAAGTCTAAAATAGATGTTGCAATAGGGTGTCAGGCAAGGGAGGGGTGCTTCATGACACAAGAGGAAATCTGGTATTTACCTATGCATGAAGCATTGGCTGGTCTTAGAATAACCAAGCATAAGCATACACTTTGCTACATGGACTCAAGTTAGCAAAGGCTCAAGGTATTACTTCTCTCATAGGGGTTGGGGACTCTAAATTTATAATCAAACAAGAAAGGTTCTCTTCTCTTCCAAATAACATCTACGTTCGAGCCATTATTTGTAGTATTCACAAGGAATCCCAACTCTTTGACACAACTGAATTTTTCCATGTGTTAAGAGCCAATAACCAAGAGGAAGATAGGCAAGCTAATCAGGCTACAAGACTCCAAGAAGGAGTGCTTTCAGTAAATGGAATTCAAACCTCTAATCCCTCATATCTTTCGGCAAGGGGAAGTCATGTGCTCTTCTCTCTCTTGGGAGGGTTAGGATCACCCAACTTCAATAGATATAAAAATAAAATTTTATTTAAAAAAAGCGGGGGTCCCCCCGGGGAGCGCATTATCCACCTCATGAGAATTCAAATCAATTTAATGTGAGCAACTGTCAATCCATCGACACAAGACACCTGACATGTGCCTAGCATGCATTCCCACAAGCTCGTTATATCATCACTCAATGGGATCAATCTTATCTCTAAACTTAGCATATGTTTTCCTTACAATGTGGGACGGTCATGAGTGTCTGCAAATTTTTCCTAGCTTCTGGTTATGATTTCCGAAGGTGGAGAGCAAGGGATAGAATTTCAGCTCATGTGTAGAAGGTTTTTTATGCCAGGCATGGACTGTTTGTTGGACAATTGGTTGTCATTGATGTCAACCCTTGGAGTAGTCGAGATACCCCAGAGTTGTGATCGAGATTGATGGTGAGCTAGTTGTCATTGATGTCAACTAGAGTGGTTGATGTCAGTAGATGTGATGGGTGCATTTGATGAAGTCTACAAGAAACCCATAGGTGTGGTCATGAGACCCAAAGTTGTTTGAGTAATAAGTACATGAAGGACAATGTAAATGCATGTAACACATTCTTATATGGATAGTCCTCGTTGTGTCATTTCAAACGGTAGGTGGTACACCACATGGTTCCTCATGATTAGGGAGATATTCCCTCGTGAAGTTGGAAGCCCCGAAGAATGGTTAAAGAGTCCCTAATTGGTTACAAGTCATTAATGAAAGGGTAAAGTGGTTGTAACAAAAAACCCCTAAAGTTAGGAAAGAGGTTATTTAGCAAAAGTATAAATACACCTCAAGGAGTCTATCATAAGTATATTCACACACAACTCTATTGATTATCTATCTTGTGAAGAAATTTTGGTCTATTGGTGAATCTAGGGTTGAATATGAGGTAGCAAGTCTGAGGTTGTGAATGAATGTCGAAGGTGAGAGTCTTGGAGTTGTAGAAAACATGAGTAACCCTATTTTTTGAGGTATCTACAGGTTACAGGTTAGAAGGGCGTGGATGTACGCGGGCTGTAGTGGAGAAAAACACATATATCCGCGGGTAGTAGAAGAGAAAGTCACAAATCCGTGAAAATCTTGTGAAAGGGTGTGAAGTGATGCTCGTACCAGGTTGTTGATACCTAGGTTGGTTTACTCATCTGTTATCTGATACATCAGGGTGTCTATAGGATCAGAGGGATGCTTATGTGTTAGTTTTAAGGCTTATGTTTATGTTGTTATGGTACATGCTTGAGGCATGTCATGGTAATGATTATGTATGGTACACCTTGGTGATGGTATGATACATTGTTAGAGGCACTTGACATATATGGTATATGAGTGATATGGAACATGTTTGATGGTATCTCTTGGTACATGGTTTATGGTTGTTGGCACATACTTGAGGTACGTGGTTTGAGGAATATCTTGGTTACATGTTGATAATGTGATGGTCATACCTTTGGTATCTTGTTGTTGAGGCATTGGTATATGTTTGAGACACATTGTTGGTGCATGGTGTGAGGCGTCTTCTTGGTACATGTATGAGGTGCATGTCTTGGTGATGTTGATACATGCCGAGGTACACCTTGGTTAGTTTATGGTACATTGATTAGAAGCACATCTTTGTTATATTGGTATCTTGGCATTGTGGCTATCTTGGTTATGCTTGAGGCACTTCATTGATGATATCTTATGGTACATGGTGTATGGCATGATTGAGACATACCATGAGTCATATGGTATATGGTTGATGCATGAGATGGTATAGGTATGATACATGGTTGATGTACATGGTATGGTACATGGTTGATGTACTTGGTGTGGTACATGGTTGATGCATGGTATGGTATAGGTTGAGGTACATTGTTGAGGTACATGATATGGTACATGTTGATGTGCATGGTTGATGTACATGGTTGACGATTGATGTACATGGTTTGGTGATGGTTTTGGTATCCATGTGAGTGGATCTGGTTACAGTTGGATGTAGTAGTGACAGTGACAGGTTGGTTAATGTGATAGTGACAGTGACAGGTTGATGAGACAATGACAGGTTGATAGTGACAAATTGACAGTGACATGATTGATTGATATATCAGTGACATTATCAGTGGTAGTGACAATTTGGTCTACACTTATATTTTCAGAGCGGTAGGCCGAGGCAAGGAAAGGGGGTTGTAGCCTCCTTTCGGTTGAATTCGGAGAACTCAGTGAGTTGTAGCTTCATTCAGGTTGGAGCCTCCTTCCAGTTGTAGCTGGTAAATCAGTGAGTTGTAGCTTCCTTCAGGTTGGAGCCTGTAAATAGGGGGTTGGAGCCTCCTTCCAGTTGGTGCTGGAGAATTTGGAAGTTGGTGATTCCTATGAATGAATTCTTGATATATATTTTTCTCCCATTTGGGTTTCCACATAAATTTTGGTGTACTGTGTATTTGATGTGATGTTGTTACTGCTTATGGTTATATGCTCATGATATATTGAATGCAGTCATAAATGTTATACTCCTGATAAAGTTGAAGTTTATATATTGTGGTTAAAAGTGATAAAAGTGCTCATACTGACTCACCCCCCCTCTCAGTATTCCAACACTCTCCTTGGTTCAACTCTCTTGTTTGGGGGAGGAAACTCTCCACATATTCTGCTCCCTTGTTTTGGTCATTTCATTTCAAGAGAAGTTCCATGTGCATATCGGTGAATTCAGGCGTCCACGACAAATTATGGTAGCCAGGAATATCGGAAAATGGGACCAAAATATAGAGCAATTGGAGGAGGAATTAGAGGATACTAGAATCACTTTGTTTTCTCTATAAATCGGATATAATGGATTCTCGGCTCAAGTGCTCAATGTGTTAGAAGATTCAATGATGCAAATGCAGATTGTTTTGTAGCTATAAGATGAGTGCACCACCCTCCATCAACATTTGGACGATGTTCGAGCCAAACCCTAGCAACTCATGGCACCACCAACTGATGATGGAGCTTTAGGGAATTCAAATTCAACTTCTTCTCCAACAATCGTTCCAACTCAGCTGGACTTGAACGCCCCAACGTAGGACATATGATAATGACATAAATTTGGATCTACCAACTAAGGTTTTCTATAAATGTTTCATTTTTGCATATATATATATATATACGAGGCATATACTTCAGATTGTATACAAGCAAGAATTGTGGATGTAAGTATTATGGGAAAATGGTACTATTATTATCAATAGCTTTAGTAATTGTGGATGTAAGTATTATGGGAAAATGATACTATTATTATCAGTAGCTTTAGTGGCCACCCAACATGGCACTTTTTTTCCATTTTAGTATCAAATTTTGGACTAGATGTACTTCTCTAATGTTTCCCAACGTCGTTTTTATATTAATAAAATTCTTCCCCCACGTTATGTTAAAAAAAAAATAGATGTTGCAAATCTTGGGTTGTTTGTCCTTTCACATGTACCTGTTCCTCCCAAACAATTAGTAGTAGTTATGTTATGTTGTGGTCCTCTTTATAGTCGATATGATTACTTGAATATTGTTAAATACAAACATAAGATTTCCGTGTATAGTATGTGCATTCTATAAACTTTAATAGGAAAAATTTGTTATATATTGATGGTCATCCATGAACTCATGGGAACATTGTAAGTTTCATAAATAGTTGTAACTCCTCATTATTTAGTGCAAATTGTTCCTTTGAGGAATGCTCCAATGACAAATAGTTCTTTGTGAAAATGAATGCATCCAGATTTGTTGGTGTGTGTGCAATACGTAGTTTGTCTCATGGTGACAAGTTGTTAATAAAATATAAATTTCATCGACCACCAACTACTCGTAAAAAATTCCTTGCATTGGGTCTACCTTTAGATGTTGCCTTGGGGCGTAAGACAAAGATGCTTGAGTAATTGCATTTTTTGGATTTTCAGTGGAACTAATGTAAATTTATTGCTTAATTCGACATTCATTTTATAAAGTACTTGGTTGCATGTTACAATCATTATATCAAAGATGAGGACTAAGCCTTATAACATCTACAAAAGGACTTTTGTTTATTTTATTTATTGAGTTTTATTAATATTTTTATATTTTTAAATATTAATATTAAATTAAATTAATTTAATATTCTTTTAAGCATAACAAATAATTATTTTCTTCACTAACCAAATCTAATACTTACATTTCCTTATGAAGAGATTCATGAATAAATATTATAACAATATCAATAAATTAAACGAAAAAATAACATTTCATAAGAGTAATTATTCAAATTAATTTCTTCATTCATTAACCAAATCCAATATTTCAGCGCTATGGGTTAGCTTTGGTTACTTCGAATGAGATCTCGGGGTCAAATCCCTGACCAACTATTGTTTCTCTTGTTGAGATTGTTGAACCTCACTCGATGTCCCCACCGGGTTAGGCCCGTAATTAGGCCGACAACTTACCCTGTTTACCATCCACAAAATGTGGGGAAGTACTCGAGGGTTTCCTGCGATTTCTTCGATTGAAAAAAAAAATCTGATATTTCCATACATCTTAATACAAAATCAACGAAATGAAACACGTAGAATATTTTGTTAACAAAATATTGAACTAATACTTTTACATACTTTTTTAATAAAATATTCATAAAGTTGGTAATAGAGTTAAAAATTGTAAAACCATTTCTTCGAAAGTGTATAGATAAAAAAATATTATTATATATTCCTTATATTTAATAATTTAAACTTAATTAAATAAATTTAATATATTATATTAGAGTTTGGAAGTTTCCACAGTTAGTCATAATGCATAAGATTTTTATCCAAAAAAATCTCCTGCATTAATATATTATAATAGTTGAATAATATAAATTAATAAATTCTTTGGAAAAATTAAACATAATAATTGTGATTTTAGTAAACCATTATATTATAGCTTTGTATTGTAATCTTTGAATAATAAAAATTGTAATCTTTGAATAATAAAAATTAGTAAAAGAGCGTTATTATTACATCATCATCCTTATTAATGAATAATTATATCATAAGGTTATTATTACAATGTATGAAAAAGACATAATTTTTCAAATCAAAATGTTTTACTCAATGTATTTATGTGTTTTTCTTTGTAAACATGTTTAATTAACGTATTGCATCTTGTCGGAGAACAAACAATTCACCTTTAAGAAGAATTAAACACTATATGGCAATTAATGGTTATAAGTTTTTCCAATCACAAAAGATATATGGAACATAAACAAAATGAGCTGGAAAATGCAATGAGGATTATGGTAGAGAAAACTCCTGAGGGTTTCCGCGGGACCCTTCGACGACGTTTGTCGCTGACGTCTGATGCCCTGCATCACATGTAGATATGATCCTAGGTCCAACCATGATGGCCTATGACAACGAGGAGCAGCTGGACTACACAGAGAACCCACCACAAGGATTTAACATCTGAACTTCCTCGGTCCCATCCACCACCTTGTCCCGTGTGTTCAGCTCTACAATCCCCCCACCTATCGTCACCTCCCTCCCCCATCTCTCGACACACCCTGGCCACACGCTCTCCCCTAACTTTGGCTTGTGCGACACTTCACATTCTCATTACGATGGGACATCCTCTCCATCATTCTCTGGTGTGGCTCCTCTGTCGCATATAGTTCATCCTTGTGTGCCTGCTGAAGAAGTTGCCTCACTCATCTCTACAGTAGATTGACTCGTCCCCTACACCCTTCTCCATGATGAAAAAACTACCCAAGATTTTATGTACCAACATCCAACATCTATGCATTTATTGGAACCAATCCTCCTGCAGACCGATGGATTCATTGAAAATTTCCTCTCATAAGACCTTCTATGTAGGGACCTCCCAAGATCTATGTCTCTTTTTGTCCTTAGCAATGGAGTGTTGGAAATATTGTTGTCATTAATGTCAAATATAGGGTGAGACTAATCCAGGTAGATATCAGTGGCCACCCACCTATTCCACTGGCTCGAAAAACAATCTTCCACCTTGGTAGTTTTTTTTTTCTAGTTTTCGGGTCCCGAACTTCCGGGGCTGTTTTGAGGCTCTAAACAACGTTTTTAGAGCTCGCCACAATCACACTATAGTCTTTAGCCGAAGTGTGATAAAAACATGTGTATTCCTGGGATAGACCTTTCCAACGTGCTCTCGTGCGCCCCAAACGAAGATCGTATGCCAAAGTTACTCCCCCGGGAAGTTGATAGACCAAACTACCAAAAACGGGGTCCACAAAACTATTGGTTTTTCATCTTCCGGGGTTAGGGTTTTGGATTTTCTTTATGATAAAAAGGCCTTTGGAGCCTCATTGTAAAATCATCTTCTTACGAATGCGAGTAGCCATCACATCTCTTCTCAAAGATAAGCTGCCACCATTCTAGCGAGTTTTTCACTCCATATTTTTGCAGTTCTGTACATTTCGCACATTAATAGAAATTGTGTATTATTGTATATTTGTGCCTCTGGTTATATTTTCGATATATCTTTGTTATATTATTGTCGCTCTTTCAATATTTCTATATATTTTTGTGATATATCTCCTCTCTCATTTCGTGCCGAAAATAATACGGATTAGAGATTATATATGTCCAAGATAAATATTTCAAGATGGAGATTTACTACAAATGTCTAAGATAAAGATTGCAAGATGGAGATTGTTGGAAATATTGTTTTTGAATTTTTAATGCACAGTTTGGATACCCTGTATTTGAATGAATTTTTACCCTATATACCTAGCTCAAATGCGAGCATAGGTTATATGGTTAGAAATATTATTCCAATACCTTTCCAACGTTATATGAAATTCCCTCTAACTCCCTAGGAATGAGGAGATACAAATTTTTCTATCAGACAACCTAGCCAAAATATTCAAGTTGGCTCAACCAGTATTTACAAATTGGCCCTAAAAGTGAGCACAAAAACACTATAAGTACATAATAGATGTGCGTATTTGAAGAGCATCCATCGAACAAATCAAGTTTGAGGTGTGCATAAGAAATATGAAGTGCATTGGAGGAGTTTGGGAGTCTGTTTGGGATCTAAAGGTGTGAAAGAGAAGTATGAGGGCTTTTTTCTTGTTCTTAAAGTGTGTTATGAAGGACTGAAGCTCTTTGATGTTGCAAAGTGCACTGCTTTGAGGTTGTGACGTTGCAATCTTGAATTACATTCTGAGAATGAAGCTATGAAACTCTCTAGGGCATGAAGGCTAAATATGACTAGGGTTTGAAGCTATGGGCATGATGTTGTTGTGAAATGCATGAAGTATGAAGCATGTAGATGAAGTTAGAAGAAATATGTGTACGGAAATATTATATTGGTGTATATACAGGTCTTACTAAGTTGGTTCTCAACTGAGGATATTGGTGTCTCTAGTAGGTTGGTTCCTACACAATATCTTGTTGATTTAGAACTCAATTCAAGAGATTGGTATCTCTAGTAGGTTGGTGCCTACAGGTGTTGTTGACTTGCTACTTAGCTGAGGGGATTGGTGTCTCCAGAAGGTTGGTGCCTGCAAATATTGTAACAGTGGGTTGGTGCAAATAGGTGTTGTTGAGTTGGTGCTCAAGTGAGGGGATTGGTGTCTCAAGTAGGTTGCTGCCTGCAAATATTGTAACAATAGGTTGGTGCCTACATGAATGTATAAATACAAGTTTTATGGTTTTCTCCCGATTGGGTTTCCATGTTAAAATATATGCATTGTGATTTAAGTTTATATGTGATTATTATTTCTCATTTAATGAATGATTGATGACTTTTTAAATAAAATAAAAAGTATCTTGTATTGATTCAATCCCCCCCTCTCAGTATAAGCATAATGTTGACAATTGGTATTAGAGCAGGTTCATTAAAAAATGGTCTAACCACTGGAAGGTAGATCTCAGGATCACACATGGCTAATCAAGAAGGTTTCTCCACAAAAGGGCTCCATTATTTGATGGAAAAAAACTATGCATTATGGAGTATAAGGATGCAGATTTATCTATTGGCTCTTGGGTTTGATATTTGGCAATCAATCATGACTGGGTATACAACCCCAAAAACTCCACCAACAAACAACGTCGGAAAGAAGGCTAGTGAAGATAATGTAAAAGCCACAAATGTTATCTTGTGTGGTCTATCAGAATCATAATTTGTCACATTGATGCATTGTGGATCGACAAAATATATTTGGGACAAACTTCAGAACATATATGAAGGTGATGACAAGGTGAAGAAGGAAAAACTCCAAACTCATAAAAGATAGTTCAAGAGTTTGAATATGAAAGACGGAGAAAATGTTGCAGCCTATTTCCTTAGAGTGGTTGAAGTAGCTTTCAAAGCATCTTTTTTATTGTTCTATCCATGAATTAGATACAAAAGAAGAACAATTTGTGAGAGAGCTAAAACGAGGATCTAGCAAATACAAAGGTAATCTACCCTTCAAATGTTTTAATTGTGGTAGAGTAGGACATTTTGTTACTAAATGTCCATATGAAAAAAGGGAAGACAATGATGATGAGAACAATAATGATAAAGAAGAACATAACAATAAAAGCAAAACTTATAGACACAAAAGAGGAAAATATACTAAGAAGAAGAGTTTCTACTTGAGAGAGGACAATAGCTTGTCTAAAGAAAGTGATGGATATGTTTCTAATGTTGACAAAGAATAATTTCTCTTCATATCCATGGATACAAAGTCTACCGACAAAGAAAATGAAGACAAACAGAAAGAAGAATCATATTTAAAAGAAGAAGACATTGATGGGGAAGTGAATCTTGAATAAGAACTCATTAGTGCCCTAGAAGAAATAAATAGACTCAGTGGAAAGAATAAAAAGCAAAAAGAGCAATTGTATAAATATGAAAAGAAGGATCATGATCTTGATGAAACAAAAAAATAACTATCATCCTGAAGACTCAACTAGAAGAAGTAAAGAGGATAAAAGAAGTGGTGAGAAGCCAACTGAAAGAAAAGGAAAAAGATTGTGAGAATCTAGAAGCTGAAATAGTTTCCTTAAGAAAGGAACCAGAGAAAACAATTGATCAGTTGAATATAATATCGAAGTTTGGAAATCCCAAAGGGGTTGGATCCAATGGTGGAAAGTGAGGATTTTTTCACTGTTGGGCAAGGTTCAATTCCCATGAGGGATTTACCTGGAGCCATGGGGGCACCTTGAGGTAGTGTTCAAATGCGTGGTTTCACCTAGAGATACTATAATAAATAGTATCATGACCCATGCACACATAAGTGAATCAAATCTGACCCCCATGTCCTTCAAATTTAAAGCCCAAAGGGGTTGGATCCAATGGTGGAAAGCGAGGAGTTTTTCACCATTGGGCAAGGTTCAATTCCCATGAGGGGTTTACCTGGAGCCATGGGGGCACCTTGAGGTAGTGTTAGAATGTGTGGTTTCACCTAAAGATTCTATATTAAATGGTATCGTGACCCTTGCACACATAAGTGGATGAAATCCCACCACCATGTCCTTCAAATTAAATTTTTATTTTTTAATTTTTTTTTGGCTCCAAGCCGCGGCTCTGGCCTAGGGTTCACCTTGCTATAGCTCCGTTCGGCTCCACGTGGAACGTTTCCATGGCCTCCTCTGAAATGGGGGGACCCCCCTAGACTATCCTCCTTAGGATATTCATGCCTTTCAATCCCTAATCTCTTCCTATGCAAAGACTCACAAGTTTGCTCCCTCCATATTTGTAAAAAAAATGGACGAGATTCCTAAAGTGGTCGTTCACCCCTCTTCGGCTCGCCCAGTAGCGCTCAGACTGGAAAAAAATGGGTTGATAGGGAATTTCATTGGTCTTTGTCCCTCTCCCAAAGCCATGCACCATTGGTTACACCTAAATTGGAGAAAAATGATCCAGGGGCAAAAGTCTGCGGATTTTTGAGGTAAGGGTTTCTTTGCATTCCTTTTTGAAAAAAAGAAGAAGATAGGGATTTAATATTTCGCAGTGGACCACATTTCATGGGTGCAAGAGGAATGTACCGCAATAAATGGACCCCAGATTTCATCCTGGAAAATGACATTCCTTCAACAGTCTTTGTCTCTTCCTCTGCATTGTTGGAATGATGAAACCCTAAAAAACATAGGAAACTCGATGGGAAAATATATCGATCGTGCTGAACCACGAGAAGGGCTTCAAGCTTGTGCCAGACTTTGTGTGGAAGTGGATATGGAAAAAGGACTACCAGAGGCAATTCAGATGACATTGGAGAACTGGTCTTATATGCAACAGGGCGACTATGAACAAATCCCATTCAAATGCAAAGCATGTCATGAATACAACACTTCACGAAAAGCTGGCCATAAGACAAAGAATCCCAGATGCAAGATTCAAAACACGATCAATGGAATGAACTGAAAAGGAAAAAAACAAATGGGAAGGAAGCTTCCTTGAATCCCCCGTAAGGACAAGGAGAAAAATCCACAGATCCGCGAGAAAGAACCCCAAGCTCCCCTCGGAAAGGAGAATATAGTCATAATCGGTTTGTCAGGATCCCAAACCCAGAAGAAAACATGTAAGCTCACAAGGATCATAAGGAAGGAAATGGAAAAAGGAGACAAGAAGAAACAAAAGAAGAAAATAGAAAAGGAAAAGATAAATAAATCCCGATCTCGAGCGGGGATGATACAGTTAAATCCGTATCGTACCCCTCTCCAGAGATTCTTGGTCTCTTTGAGGAATACCAACATGAAACTTCTAAGAGTGACTCAGACTTAGATGTCACCCAACCTACTGTTGTGTCTGTTTCATCACTTGGGTGAGCAAAACAAGGGCACTTGCATGTCTAGTTGGGCCTGCTAGATAAGACAGAGGTTAGTGCATGAGTTAAACTATCCAAGCACATGAAATAAACAAGTAAACAAACTAAAAACAACTAAGGAAATAAAACTAGAATGCATAAGAAACTTTGAACAAAAAACAATCAACCAATGACCAAGATTATGCCACAAATGGATAACTATATTAGTTGGCAAAACACCATAGAGAAATGAGGACTTACGAGTCCCCTCTTCCTCCTTGGGAGGGCTCTTGAATCCCTAATGGAGAGATCTTCTTACAATGGTAGAAAAGAAAGCAAATGATGAAGAAATCAATGCCTATTCCCTCAATAGGTGAGTGGAATGGCCTATTGGAATGTTGCTAGAATGCTCCAAGGAGAAAAGAGGATTCTGAAGGGAGGATTGAGGTAGCATAAAAATACTATGAAAATCTTAATTTCTTAGTGCACCCATGGCCTCCATTTATAGCATTTCTTCAAGGCAATTTTCAATTGGTTCTTAGTGTGAACAAGGGGCCCTTTAGGACACCCTTTGGTCCTTGACCAACCCCCATTCGGATTTAGCTCAGATTTGAAGGTCAAATCAAGTTGGGAGTTGGTCCATAAGTGGCTGAGAGGCTGATAAGAACCATAAATGCACCATTCACAGGAGTGTGCGGCTTTTCTCATACACAGTCGCGCATATGGCACATTGTGCGCTCTACAGGCTTCTATGGCCCATGCACTGTGTACGCGCTTCCTTTAGTGAGTTAGCGTATTTCATTTTTTTCCCAATTGTATAGTTTTTACCTCTTGGAAATGCATTTTGGTGTTGCAGGTGAACTAATAGTTGTTTGACATTGTTGTATTTCTGTAACCATTTGTGTGCAATGTTGCAGACAAAATTTCAATGATAACATATGCCCCCTGATGTGTGAGGTTAATAGCATATGTATAGTCGAAATACATCAATGTTTATTCTACTGAGAGTGCCATTGTAAGGAAGAGTGTTGATAGGAACTGCAAGAGCGATCCGTCGGAGGGAGAGGGGAAACTGTGGGACCCAAACCTTTCTCTAGGGAGAAAAAAAAAATGTATACAAACGAGGTGGGCATGCCCCATGCTCGTGTCATGTAACTCAAAATGTAAGATAATAACTGAAGGTGTATGCTGATATAGATAACTGCAGCGTCCTCCGGGGCAGTTTGATAATGACAGATGGAAATTATGATGGTGAACATGCTCTAAAAAGAGGCAAGGATGCATGTAAGAAGTGTCGATGACTCGTAGGCAGTGATGGCCTAACAATTTCAAAGGTCCTCGGCTGGTATAAAACAACTGCAATAATCGCATAGTAAGACCCACTGTAACCTAAGATTTTGCTGAAGTCAAATTTTATGGGGGTCAATGACATCAGAGAGCAATGATGGTTCTCTTTGTGTCGTCCGAGACTCCTCATTCTAAAGGTAATGAGGGTCAAGATATTGTCGCCCTTCTGGAAACTGTGTTGATGTTGACAGAAAGGGAGATGCGACTCCAAGAAGCAAAGGGCTTCATGAAATCCACGGAGATAAGATCAAGAACTGATGGGGAACATGAACGAAGTCAAGCCGTGGTGAGACTCAAGGCTGTTGGTTGGGGGTATGTTGGAAGGATGATTGGGAGCAACCGTAAAACTTTATCTAGTGTCAGGGGGGCGACTAGACATGGGGTTAAATTGTGCCAGAGGTGTGAAAAGTGGACAAACTCAGAGATCAGTGGTACATGGACTATGGTATACTCGGGGTTTAGGAATGATGTCAGGATGAGTAAAGGAGAGTGGATGCCCCAACCAAGGGCGACATGGGTTGTGTTGCCAGAAAAAAGAAGGTCGTCAAGGGTGACGACAAAAATCTAAGTAAATGCTGGAAACAAAGGCTTTTTACAATTACCAAATAAATAAAGAATAATTTGGGATGAGTGTACAGATACAGAAACAGGTGCCCTAGTGCGAGATGGATTGGCCTGTGAGGGCACAAGTTGCGAAGGGAACTGGTAGAGGGTGGGTTTCTATATGAGGGAAATGAATGGAGGACAATCTGCAGGTGGGCAAGCTGATCGTGCATGAAATGGAGGGTTAATGATACTACGGGGGTGCAGTCAAATAAAACTGAGATGAGATGGCCTGGGAGTCTATTTAGGAAAGCTAGCAATATGATGAGAAGGAGTATGTGGCTTATACTTGGAAATGTGTAAGACTATCGAGACTCCCATCGCTAGGGGGTGAAAGCAACGTGAGTGTCAAAATACTAAGGGGAACTATGAATGGTACAACCCATGTGGGGGAGAGTGCTATCGGGTGACAATACCAAAACACAACAGAGGTAAAGGTACTGCAGAGCCAGATGTAAGGGCCCTAAAGGTAAATGTTAGAGGGTATGACTGGGAGATGCAATTGATTTATAGAGGGAATAATTACATGTCAGTGTCAAACATATACTTGAAAGGGTTGCGTCGCTATGATGAACAAGTACCCGCACACATGAAAACCAAATACCCGACGTGAACACTATCTGATGATAAAGAAAATATGACAACTATTTGATAAAATTTGAACATGAGCATGCGTACCCGAATGTGGCATGAGAAAAATGCTCCTTCGGGGAAAAGTGTAGATGATCTCCTGGAGAATGTGATGATATAGATGGCAGGACCCTGATCTCGTGGCTGAAGATGGATCGGGAAAAAGAGGCTCTGGGCTCCTGTAACAAAGTGTGGATGTTTGGGAAAAAGGGCCTATATATGGATGGTGGGCCCACAATGCCACCTCATTTGCACTGACACTATTGGTGATCTCGTGAGAGTGTTGTAAGGTGTTTTGGAAGATTACGGGAGCTTGGGGCTACCGATCAAGTGGGTGAAAGACCTCTTGTGAGAGGAAAAGTGCTCGATGATGGAGCGTATTCCAAGGGAAATCAGGGTTAGTCAATTCCTCCAAGATGTCTTTTCCACAGTGGAAAATGCAAGAATATAGTGGATCCTAGGAGGTGACAGGGGGAACCGTTAATGGGTAGGTGTTATTGTCCTCAAGTGGTGAGGATGTAGATGTGATATCGTAAACTAGGTGCGATGGATGACTTGACATAAACCAAATGTTCAGACACTGTGGGTGATAAACTGTGGTAGGGGGTAAGATTTCCTGTGGGAAATGAATAAGAGAATTGTGAAGATTTGGGGGAATATCCTCAAACAATCTATCTATGAACCATGGAGGGGTGGGAAGTGACTCAAGTTCAGGGGAGGTGATGTTGACAGTATTTGGAGAAGGGATAGGGGGAGTAACTTGCATCATATGAGGTAAGGTGGTCGAATGATTTTGAATAAGGGTTAATTGATGACGTCGGTATTCAACAATCAAAGGACACCGATATGTGAAATGAGTAAGTGAGTCACAAAGAGAGCAAGGGCATCTCATCCATTCAAGGACTGAGGTTGAGACATAATGAATGTCAGTGATGTGGGTACCCGAAGGTGGTGGTGGAGAGGGCTCTTGCTGAAAGGTTTGGCGTACTATCGTTAGCGTCTGTCGAAACTGAGGTAGAGTTGGGAAACGATGAGTATAGTGGCCATAGTTTGAACAAATGACACAAGCAAATTTGGTTCGTAGCCCTTTATTGCCTGTAGTAGGGGACGTTGTGGTAGTACTAGAGGTGCTTGGTGATGCGATGAGCGATGTGGTTTCTCGAGGGAGTTGGATCAGATTGTGTAACTCGGGAAGAGAAGGACATATATTAGTGGGGTGTCCCTCTCTTTCGCATAGTGCGAAAGGAGGTTGAATTTGGGGAGGAAGTGGAGCGGTGGGCTCTTTCTTCTTCCATCTTCCCCCAGCTATGCCAGTTGTGCTGGCAATTGGGGGCGAGGGTGGCGTGGCCAGAGTTAGTACTGGAATATGCATCGGGATTCCCTCTGATTGAGGAGGGAGAGATGGTTGAGGAACCATCACGGGTGGGTGTAGATACCATACAGGGATGGCATGCACCATGTTGGAAAGGGTAAGTGTTGTGGCTACCTGGAATGCTTGTACTCCTGGTGGGGGGTAGAAGAAGAGAATTTGAGTGATGGCTTGGGGGATTGTCTCCCAAACTGAGATTTTCCCTTGGGGAAGGAGGAAATCGAGGATAAGTGGTGTAGTAGGGTTCTCAAGTAATTCATGAGGTAAAATTTCTTCAACTAGTGGCACGTCGAGGTGTGGAGAGGCCTCAATGGGAGGAATGATGTCTCTGGTGTTAGTTCCATTAGAAGATATGACACACACTTGTGCTTAAGGGTGTATGAGAGGTGGTGCTCCATGGTATGCCCCCAACAAGGATGGGTTGGGGAAAATTCTGGGGCCCATGTCAATGAGTGAATAAGCATCATAACTAGTGTGGACAAGAGGCAGGATGTTATCGATGTTGGCAGAGTGTTTAGGTTTGTAACGTGAAATTTGGTCGATGGTGATGATTTTCCCGTTGTGGGGGAACATCATCATTTGAAACACAGAAGAGGCCACTTCCTTTGTAGCATACATGTAGCTACGTCCAAACAAGATATTGTAATTGAGCAAGGCACCGATAACCTCAATGTCAATGAGGATGGTTTTTACCCCGAGTTCAACGGGGACATTTTGAAAGAGCCCTTCAGGGGAGGATGGTCGACCATCATAGGCTATCAAAGTGATGGAGGATGGTACTAGCTCAAGGGAGCCAAGTTTTTTCCATACAGTTTTGGACATGATGCATGTGGATGCACCTTCATTAATGATACACCGATGAACTGTGATGTTGTGAATCTTGACTGGTATCTGGAAATCTACCAGAGCGGGGAGACGAGGTTCTCCACTATCTAGATCAAATGTGACGAGTCTAGTATTAGCTGGGTCGACTGCCCCCAAGGCGGAAAGTAAGGATTTTCGTTGAGTTGGACAGGATTGGAGGACCTCCAATACAGACATGGCTGTAGGAGATTGTGCCAAGTCATCGACGAGACTATAATTGTGTGTTTCCTTGGCCTGAGGGTTGTTGACATTCTGTCGTAATAGAATGTGAGGGATATGAATGGAGGGTTCAAATTTAGGGCATGGAATGATCAAGGGTTGTTCGGATGTAGATGGAGCTGCTTTCGAAGTGGTGGGAGTAGGTTCAGGGGGCGCGTTGTATTGACGACCGCGCGTTTGCAGAAGAATTTCTTCTTCGCTAGTGAGGAGGATATTGCGATCCTCTAGATTTCCAAGGTTTTAATACTGTCCCATTTGTGGTGTGGCAAGATGCACCTCCTGTTGGGTATTCATCACACCTTGGTGTGGAATAGGGTTTTGCAACATGACCGGGGGTGGTTGTTGCAAATACTGTTATGGGGCTTGCTGAGGGGCAAGCAACACTAGAGGACGTGGCACATTCATGGATTCTTTCATCCATTTGAGGTCGACAATTTGGGGGAAATGATGAGTGTAATGTCCATGCTCACCGCAAAGAGTGCAAGTGAAGTTCGTCCAGAGGTTTTTGTTGTTGTTCCTCCCTTGGCATTTGTTGTTATTGTCCCCTTGGGGGTTCTGGTTACCCTGATTCTGGTTTCCCCCAACAGGTTGGTTTTGTTGGGGGTTATTTCCTCCTGGTCCTGGGTTATTATTGTTTCAGTTTTTTCCTTTCTTCTTAGCATTATTCGACTGATGGGTCAGATTTTCCGTATTCAACTGTTCAAAAGTATGAAGTTGTTGAATGGGAGAGGGATGAACAAAGTTAACGTCGACATGTGGTTGTCCATGTGGAGGAGAAAATGACTATGGAGGACCAGGGAATGGAAAATACATATTGTTTTGTGGCAATGATCCATAGGGAACATAGGAAGGTGAAGCGCTTTCACTAGTGCTCAAGTTATGTGCTGAGGTAGAAGGGGAACCTGAACTTGGTTGAAACGTCAGGCGCATGATGGGTGTCTGCGAGGGTCCACTCATGGGTGGAGGGGGAGCAACAAGATATGGTTGTTGGTAAGGGGGAGGAGGGTAATAAGATAGCCCTCCATATGTCGATGGATATTGGGGTGTACCATACATAGGTGGTGGGTGGACATATAGGTTGTGGTGTGTCGTGGTACCAATCAACCCATCCGCAGTGTGAGACATGCCAAGTTTGTCCTGGCCAAATGGTATGGGTCTTGATGCATCAAGTAATACTATGTATAGGTAACTTGACTGAGCATAAATGAGGTTGAAATGTTGAGCCTTGCTGGTGGCTTCCTCTTCGGATTGGGGGAAGGTGGATGCCACATCTTTGGCAAGTATAGAGACGAGTGATTTTAGAAACCAATCAAGACGTTGTTCTTTGGTGGTTTCTGCTTTACATAAACTACGTCGACGACACCATTCGTGAATGTGGTCTACAATATGCATAGTTGAGGTTTGTTTTCACTTGGAGAGCAGTTCTAAACTAGTATCATGACGAAACGGTAGTTGGAAAAAGGCCAAAAAGGCTTTGGCCAGGGATTCAAAAGTCACATGGGACCCTGATTTTTCGTCCACATACCATTTGGCTGATAGATCAGTGAGTGTTCGTTGAAATAACCTTAAGCGGATGGAGTCATCCATGATGTTGTTTGAAGAGCACCATAAGTGGAAGGTCATGACATGGTTGGTGGGATCTTCCCCCGATTTTCCTTCAACTTTTGGAATATATGAAGGTAATTTGGTAGGCATATTGGGCCATGTGGGGTCATGTAATATAGGATCGTTCGTGAGTTTACTCAAATCAAGAATGTTGAGAAACACCAAATATGGCATGGGGGGTGGTGGTGGAGGATTAGTTCCAACCATGGTGTGAGCAGGCATTGGATTTGACCCTTGAGGGGAATTTGGTGGCATTGTATTTCTCCTTTGAGAAGATTCCCCCCCCCCCGCCTCCTTGGGAAGGAAAGATAGTGGATGGATGGCCTTGGGATTTGGACCCAAGTAAAGTGGAACCAAGAAAATATGACCCCAAAATAGTGGCACTCACAGGGGTGTGAGATGGTTGAGCCGGTGAGTTGGTAAGACTAGGAGCTCCTCCTAGAATAAGAGGAAGATTCTGCAAGCATCTGGAATGATGGGGATTCTGTGGGTCCCCTATGATGTTCGACTAGGAAAGTGAATGTGTGCAAATGGTGATGAGAGTAATGAATGAACAAGAGATTTGTATAATTTGGACCTTCACAATATAACTCACAATTGCATGTAATCAAATGAGCATCATACACAAATCAACTATAAATAAGCATACATGTGGGTAGGTGGATTTTGTCAGCATGGGAGAACAAATAAAACAAATGCTCGTGTCATAAAATATGTATCGTCCTTCCTTTCAAATATCACTGGACCTTCCAAGAGCACTCAACAATGGGGTCTGAAGCCACCGAAAGAGGAACTAGTGAAAGATGAAATAATTAGTTACAATGAGGCGTAGAGGGTGCATATCCCAAAAGAGATGGCGATATTTCCCAATAGCCACACAAAATCTGATTAAGGTGCAGTTGCAACCCACAATTGCCACCTGGGTAGATGTCCTAAATTTGGCCACTAGGTACCTTGGTCAAAGTGCGACATTTAGATTTTTGGCGTCAGAAATGGGTCACGGGATGGATCCCTTCCAAGAGTTGGGTGACTCAAGGGGGGATGCACAGAACAACCGGACCTCGGATTTCAACCCTTCACGGGTATCTCCCTGCCTTATGGTGTAGGAACACTTGACTTGGAGGATTTTAAAGTTCCCTATTTGTCAACTTCTAATGTTTGAAAATGTGAGAACCATATAATGGGGGTTATTTGGATGCCTACCTCCGTGATCCTATCTAGACTAAAAAATTTCTTTTGGCACCTCCCATGGAGGAAAACTTAGGAAGTTTTTAGAAAAAAATTAGATGTCGTGGGCTAAGAGATTGGGGGTGTGAACCAATCTCGTTGGAATTAAGTGGGTGTGGATAATTTCTTCAAGAAAGAGGGACATTTCAGAATTCCTTTGGAGAAAACCTACTTCAACCTCCACAATTCAAGATGAAAATTATGTGAGTGAGGAGTGACTTTGTGTGGGAGCAAGTGATAAAATGTGCCAAATTTTAATAAGTTAGGTGTGACTTTGCAACATGTGGACTTCCCGTGGTCCTTACAAATCTTTTTTACCTATCTTACTAGATGTCATTGGTACAACCTTGCAGAATTTTAAAATCCCTAAAGAACTGGCATGTGGACATATGGGTCCTTACCAATCCTTTAAACTCCCTAATGTTGTTTACACTAGGAAATCTTGAAAAACTATCCTAGATTGCAAGCATGTGGGCATGTATGGGCCCGTTACTTTGATCTTTAAACTCTCCTAGTGATGTAAACTAAGAAAGTAATTTCAAGAAACTATCCTAATTTTGCAACATGTGGGCATGTATGGGCCCTTACAAATTTAAGATGATTTCAAAAAAGAAACTACGAGGAGCCCTAGGGGGGCTTTGTCCTCTCTTAAATATTTTGTGTTAAGGGAGATGAAATGTCCCCTTAACCACCTTTCTGATTCTAAGATCGCTCTATGGTGTGAGAGAAGAGCATACTCAATCATCAAAGTTGATTTCTGGTCCTAATGTAAGTCTTTTTATATGTGATAGCAAGTAATCTCAACTTAACTTTTACAAACCAAACAATCCATCCATGTGGGAACCAAAGAAAAATAGGAGAAGATATGGTTCTTTTTACCCCCTAAGTGTCTATGTTTAGCTAACCTTTCATATGGGAAATGAGTCTAAGTGGAGTGCATTTACAATTTGCATGAAAGCAAGAATTTGAAGGCTAGGGGCCTTCAAATCATCACAAAAAATCTTACAATTTTGAAACTCTGGAAATGTGCGTGGGTTACAGTTTAGACAGAGGCGTGTGGGGGCACAGTGCGCAGAGAACAAAAACCTTTTGGGCGCACAATATGCATAGAACATAAGCCTTTTGGGTGTACAGTGCGCAGAGAACAAAAGCCTTTTGGGCGCATAATGTGCGTCTGTGGGATGAAATACCTGTGCACGTTCTGATACACGTCGGGGTGGGGGGGGGGATTTTGAGTGAAATTCTCCTCCTCCGGCTCAAAAGTTGGCTCTTGATAGGCAAGGCTAGGCCGGTTTTGGTACCTGCAAGATAAATGGATAAAAAAGAAGTGCTCTCAAAGCCTAAATAGGGTGGAAGTTGATACCTTATCCCCAGTATAGTCACCAATTTGTTGTGTCCGTTTTATCACTTGGGTGAGAAAAACAAGGGAACTTGCATGTCTAGTTGGGCCTGCTAGACAAGACGAAGGTTAGTGCACGAGTTAAACAATCCAAGCACATGAAATAAACAAGTAAACAAACTAAAAACAACTAAGGAAATAACATTAGAATGCATAAGAAACTTTGAACCAAAAACAATCAACCAATGACCAAGATTATGCCACCAATGGATAACTATATTAGTTGGCAAAACAACATAGAGAAATGAGGACTTATGAGTCCCCTCTTCCTCCTTGGGAGGGCTCTTGAGTTCCCTAATGGAGATCTCTTCTTACAATTGTAGAAAAGAAAGCAAATGATGAAGAAATCAATGCCTATTCCCTCAAGAGGTGAGTGGAATGGCCTATTGGAATGTTGCTAGAATGCTCCAAGGAGAAAAGAGGTTTCTCAAGGGAGGATTGAGGCAGCAAAACAATACTATGAAAATCTTAATTTCTTAGTGCACCCATGGCCTCCATTTATATCATTTCTTCAAGGCAATATTCAATTGGTTCTTAGTGTGAACAAGGGGCCCTTTAGGGCACCCTTTGGTCCTTGACTAACCCCCCATTTGAATTCAACTCAGATATGAAGGTAAAATCAAGTTGGGAGCTGGTCCATAAATGGTTGAGGGGCCGACAAGAATCATAAATGTGTCGTTCATAGGAGTGCACGACTTTTCTCATACACAGTCATGCATATGGCGCATTGTGCACTCTAAGGGCTTCTCTGGCCCGTGCACTGTGCGCGTGCTTCCTTTAGTGAGTTAACGCATGTCAATTTTTGCTCAATTGTATAGTTTTTACCTCTTGGAAATGCATTTTGGTGCTGCAGGTGAACTAATAGTTGTTTGGCATTGTTGTATTTCTATAACCATTTACATGCAATGTTGCAGACGAAATTTCAGTGATAACACCTACCACAACAAAAAAAGCAGAAATAAAATCTAATAGAAACAAATGGGAATCGACAACAAATTGAGGAAAGGAATTATGCATCCAAAAAACTTTAGAGGAAGTGTTGAGGAAAGAGAAAAAATCAGGTAAAAACAATTCAACCCTTCATAAGGGAGCAACTTCTTAGCCCTCTAAAGGGGGGGCCCAAAAACCATTGGTAAATGATGAAAGTTGTCTCTTGGAGTTGTAGAGGTTTATGGAGCAGGGAAAAAAAGAAGAAGTATGAAATCTCCTAAGATAGAAAACCCCTCAATCCTTCTGCTCCAGGAGACAAAATGAGGGAACAAGAAACCCTCCAAGAAATGCAAAAAAAATGGAAAAAGGAGAAGGAAAAGCAATTAGCTCGAGAGGTGCCTTAGGAGGGATCTTTACAATATGGAACATAAAAGACTTCAGTCTATAGGTGTTGATATTATGGTATTTGCCAGAGGTATTTACCTCCAAGTGTAAACCTGACGAGAATATAATATTTCAAAAAGCAAGAAGAAACCCTAATTAGTTGGCTAATAACCCTAGAAGACAAGTCAACTCAAGAGGATAACTTGTATTAGGTTATTAGCCTCCAAGAGAAGAAGTCGGCTAAAGGAAATATTACATACTAAGTAAATAGGCACCCAGAATGAGAAGTCGGCCCTGGCAGTTTGCCAAATTTAGTATAAATACAGGAGGCCAGTTCTCATTCAGGCAGGCATTCTTAGAACTGTAGAAGCAACACTTGTGCGCACTGTAGTTGATCAGTTTGTGTGCAAGTTTGGAGGAGAGCTGTCGTTGCAGCTGTTGCAACTAGCAGATTTTTGTTTAGTCTTGGACTATCTCTTGGTTATGGTTTGGACTCTTTGATCAACTCTTGCTTGGTGCGCTATCCTTGGAGAAAGGTGTGCCATCCTTTGTTTGGCTATCTAGCCTAGGGTTTGCTTCCGGAATGGTTCTCTATCAAGGTTAAGGTGCTCGGAGGGTGGCTTCGGCCTATGGTTGGGTGACAATAGTGATATTGTCTATGGTAAAATGAGAAAATCCATCACATTCTAACAGGTTATGGGCCCACACCTCCTTCATTCAGTATAACCACTGGAAGGGAGCATAGCCATAAGGATATTAAGCTCATTGAAGAACTGTCGCTAGGGTTTCTAGTAGGAGCAGTCACCAAAGCATTGTCGTTAGGTTTACTAGCAGGTGCAGTTGCAGAAACCCTAACCCTCTAATTGACGCACCTTAAGTGAAGGGATTGACCTAATTTCTGGATACACCAGTGCGCACTAGCCTAGCGCATATCCGCAAGCCAAGGCGTCAAGTTTGAGTTTTTGGTCAAATCTAAGGTTGACCAAGTCAAAGCAGCCATGACTTACTCTATGAAGTCAAAAAACAAGTTAGATGGAGGTTCTAACTTCAGAGCGTGGAAGACAAGGATTGAACTCATCCTTGCCAAGAATAAAGTGTTGGATATCGTAAAAGGAAAGATCGTGGAACCAGAGTTTGAAGAAGGAAAAGAGAAGGAACCATAGAACATTGCAATTATGAAGAAGTTCAAAGACGATGATATCAATTCCATGAGTATCATAGTGGACTCTATAAAATACCACTTGATATCCTACATCTCCCATCTTGACTCATCGAAGAAGATGTACTATGCCCTAACAAAACTCTTCTCAGTCAGAAACATTGGACAAGTAATGAGTCTGAAGAATGAGMTCCRTGACATGAAGATGAATGATGATGACAACATAACATCATASTTTGWKAGAATATMTCARTTAAGAGATCAACTACAAGCTATTGAAGAGATCATTTCAGAGAAGGAATTGGTAAACATAGTACTCAATGGTCTTCCCAAGACATGGGATGCATTTGCCACAAGCATGAACACAAGGAAGGAGTATCCTACATTTGAAGAACTTTGGACTTGTTGTGCTCACGAAGAATTAATGATCAATGCAAAAGAGAAACCCCAAAAGAAGTACGACGATCAAGCCTTCACAACAAGATTCAAGAATTTCAGGAACAAAAGGAAGTTTGGTTCAAGGAAGAAGCCAAATCAAGAGAAAGATATGTCAGAAATACAATTCTTCAACTGTCGAAAGTATGGTCACTACAAGAATCGTTGTCTCGAGCTAAAGAAAAGGAAGGAGACACACAAAGCATCAGTTGCCGAAGAAAAGGAACCTACAAAGAAGACCAAGAAGGATAAAACAAACTTCTTCTTCTAAGACAAGGTAACAATACTCTTCATAGTTCTTGAACATACCATGTTTTATGTACATATCTTGCATATCTATCTCTTAGAAGATAATATGTTCAAAGAGAAACTATACATATGGAAGAAACAACAAGATAAGGATTGCTATCATTATGACTACAAGTCATATAATACACATGAAAGGAGGAAGTACATCAAACAATTTATGTGGAAGTTATTACATAAGTAACAACTTAAATATAAGACAAATTCAGAATCAATCTTGAAGAAACCTAGAAGAAGTAAAGACAAAAAGAAGTCAGCAATCAAGAGGAAATTGGAAAAAGACTTATGATCCGATTGCGTGGATTATGTTATATGGAGGGAGCCGATTATATACTTCCAAAAGAAAAACATGCACTCATACTTGAAGCAAGGATCAGGAGGGAGCTACTCCTATGATCCATTGAAGATGATGAAGTATATATCCATGGTAGTAGCCATGAAAAACAATATGTGTTCAGTTTGACTTTAGAAGAATCCTTCTTCAAAAAGAAGCCTTAAAGTATCCTTGGTTGTCCATCCACATCCATGATCCTATGATGAAAGGAAGAAGTTGGAATCTTCAGGGCATGGAATCTATAGAAAACTCCATGGACCCAAGAGCTAAAGAGAAACATAAGGAAGAACTTGAAGATTCCAAGAAAGAAAGAAGAGCCAGAACAACCAATCATTGTATCAAGAATCACAAGATTACCAGCCTGATATGAACTCACTAAAAGCAATCAAACAGAGGAACTGAAAGTTGTGTTGAAGAACAATGTATGAAAGACTTATGAATGTAAGCATTACGAGATCCAGAACTAGAGGTTCTCCCAAATGGAGGGAGAAGACTATGATGATTGTTTGTTCCAGTAAGCCAGGCATACCTCTACATGAGACATTATATCATCTGCAATCTCCATGGGTTGGAGTTTACATCAGATGAATGCAAACACTGTTCTCCAAAGAAATTGAACAAAGAGCGTATGAAGAGCAACCTCAAGTCTTTGAGGTATACCAGAAAGAGACCCTTATATGCAGATGGAAGAAGACAACTTGGTGGAGAACCTCCAATGGACAACAAAAGCATGGTGAAAACTTTCTATAACAGAGAATTTGTATTAGAATAGTTACTCAGAAGCTCAGGATGATGGATTGCTAATCCATGACAAACTCTCATGATGGCAGAAGAAGTACCACTTGGATATGTTTCAGTTTGACCCTTGCCACGATGTTATGAGCTAGTAGGAAACAAATAGGAATCCAACAATGATATACTTTATTGATCTGAGCTATATGAAGCCTTCAGAGAAAACCAGTGTTCCAGAAAGACCGAAGTACATTTGAGATCAAGCATTACATTCTCTGTGATGAAGTCCAGAAAGGAGAAAGTGGTTCTCTGATATATATCTCCACATATGAGCAGATACGAAGACATTTTTGGTAAAGCTTCCATCCAAGATGAAAGAGTTTGTGTACTCAAGCTGGAGCTCGTGGAGACGACATCCTTATTGAAAAAGGAAGAGATGACTCCCAGGTTGGGAGGGAGCACTAATGTGTTATTGATTTATGGACAGTCATTTTTCAGTTCGAAAAATGGTCCAGGATGAGCAGTTCCTTTCCAGTTCGAAAAGTGGTTTGAGATTTCTGACGGACATGCATTTTCCAGTTCGTAAAATGGTCCAAATCGAAAATTCATTTTCGTAATGAAAATGGTTTGATGGATTTCTGATTTACCATAGACATCGATTTCCCATTGTGGTTAGCATGGGGAATGGTCTAGGACAATATCTCTTCTTGATGGTCACTCTTAGTAGTGGTCAAGAAGATTGGTCCGCCTCGCTGAACAATCATTCTTTCGAAGCTCACAATTGTGAGCAATTTCGAAGAATGGTTCATTTTGGAGGTTGGCGCAGAACAATCATTCCCTAGGGCAGATTCATTCTCTCCAGGTTGCACTTTGTTTAGTGCCGGGGGAATGGCCCACATAGGTGAATGGTGCAAGTTCAACAATCAGGGACAGGCATTCCCTAGGGCAGACTCATTCTCTCCAGGTTGCACTTTGTTTAGTGCCGGCGGAATGGCCTAGGATAGGGAATGGTCTAGGCTTAGAAATCGGGACAATTATTCTTCCTTGTTTGAGAAGAATAATCTAGATATCTCATCATCGATGTTCTACTTTCTCAGGGTAGATGCTCTCCCAGACCTCACAGATGTGAGTGGAAGAATGGCCCAGATGATTCAGTTTATATCATAACAATGTTTTATGTGCAAGTTGATATCAGACTGTATGTCTCCAGACAATAGATATATATACTACTGTGGTGGATGAGTTCCACTGATTGTGACTATACATCATTTATCAAGTATCTGTGTGCTACTTGGTGTGGCAGTGTACCACTGGATTGTAGTTGTGTACTACTATGTATAGACACAATTGTGTTCTATTAAATGACATTGTTCCAATTTGCCTCGAAGACTATCAATAGTATTGGAAATGATTATCAGCTAGATGTTTGATCAATGGACAGAGATTTCCTAGATGGAAAATGGTTCAGGACATTTATTCTTCTAAGACATATGACCGGATTAGAAGAAGGGCTCTTGTGTCACTCTGTGGAGTGAATGACTTATCTAGCATCATGTTTAATTACTCAGATAGAGTATGGTTTCGAGAAATGATGCAGCTGATGACACTGATAGTGATGATGGTGCTCATGATCCAGTCATGAGATAGTCTATATGACTATGTTGATGCTACCAGGTGAATGGTATGTTTTTGCTCAAGACCATTACCTTCAATACCTCCCTAGCTGGGAGGGAGTGTTGATATTATGGTAGCTGCGTGAGGTATTTACCTCCATGTGTAAACCTGACGAGAATAGAATATTCTGGGAATTAAAAAGAAACCCTAATTAGTTGGCTAATAACCCTAGAAGATAAGTCAGCTCAAGAGGATAACTTGTATTAGGTTATTAGCCTCCAAGAGAAGAACTCGGCTAAAGGAAATATTATACACTAAGTAAATAGGCACCCAAAATGAGAAGTCGGCCCTGGCAGTTTGCCAGATTTAGTATAGATATAGGAGGTCAGTCTTCATTCAGGCAGGCATTCTCAGAACTGCAGAAGCAACACTTGTGCGTACTGTAGTTGGCTAATTTGTGCGCAAGTTTGGAGGAGAGCTGTCGCTGCAGCTGCTGCAACTAGCAGATTTCGGTTTTGGCTTGGACCATCTCTTGGTTATGGTTTGGACTCTCTGTTCAGCTCTTGCTTGGTGCACTATCCTTGGAGAAATGTGAACCATACTTTGTTTGGCTATCTAGCCTAGTGTTTGCTTCCAGAATGGTTCTCTGTCAAGGTTAAGGTGCTCGGAGGGTGGCTTCGGCCTATGGTTGGGTGACAATAGTAATATTGTCTATGGTAAAATGAGCACATCCTTCATATTCATACAAGAGGATCATATGCAATCCCAGTTCTAGATGATGCTCTCTTTCTCTAGGAAATCCATAGGTAAGATCTAGTTGGGCACGTACTCACATTACATGTGGTCGTGTTATCCAACTACTACCGCTATAACCTCCAGGTGTGCCCATGATGCCCCATATGTGACACACAAGATAAGTCAAGGGGAGTTGAACTCAAAACCTCATGGAACTTCGTATCATGACACTTGCTAATTGAGCTGCCCCCCGTGGGGCAGATGTACATAATTATTAATTTTTATATGCCAAATAATTACTTGGAAAAATATGAGTGTTGGGTATCCCTCCTAGATCTAGCCAGTGACAATCTCCCCCAAAATCTGATTACAGCTGGGGAATTTAATACCACAAGAGGACTAAAAGAAAAGCGAGGAGGATACATAGTGAGAGATCAATTCAGAGAAAAAACTGACGATCTTATCTCAGATCTAGATCTCTTCGATGTCCCCCCCTCCAAAGGACATTATACTTGGAACAACATAAGAGCAGTGTCATGCCACATTGTTGCCAGGGTCGATCATTTTCTAATAAGTAAATCCTTTATTGCACTACCAGACTTAGCCTCTTCAATGATCCTTCTGTGGGAAGATCAAGCCATCTCCCTATCTCTCCAATCTTTGAAACTCAGAAAAAATGGGGACCTATTCCTTTCATATTTAAACCCCTGTGGATGAACCGCCCAGATTTATTCCCCATTGTGTCGCGAGTCTGGAACCAATAGATCAATGGATCCCCGATGTTCATTTGGGAGCATAAATTGAAGTTGGTAAAAGAGACTCTTAAATCCTGGGAAAAACTCTCCTCGAGACCGCTTCATCTCAAGGTCAAGGAAAAAAAGCTACAACTAGAAAAAATCCAAGGGGATATGGAGACAAAAGAAGTCTAGCAAAGACAAATAATGTTTGAGAAAAAGGCGCACAAAGAATACATTCAAGCTCTAAAAGAAGAAGAAATCACTTGGAGATTAAAGTCCAGAAGTCTTTGGCTGCAAGCAGGTGATCAAAATACTTCTTTCTTCCATAGACAAACAAAGGCAAGACAATGCACAAATCAAATCTCATAAATACAAAACTCAGACGAGAGATATCATAAAAGAGTTTGATCAAATAAAGAGACAAACCTCCATCCACTTCTCCAAGTTGTACACCTCAACGAGAAACTCATAGGAAGACTTATGTGACTCACTCCTCACTCATATTCCAAGCAAAATATATGAAGAAGACAAGCATAAGATCAATCAACAAATTGAAGAAAAATAAATCCTAAAAGCAATTAATCAATTCCATGAGGATAAAGCACCGGGCCCGTATGGGTTCACTCTTCACTTCTATAAACGTTGATGGCCCACAATCAAGCTAGACTTCATTAGAATAATCAGATATTTGCACAAGTACAAATGAATGGGAGGTGCCACCAATTCCTCCTTTCTAGCGCTCATTCCGAAAGAATTTGGAGCGACCTCTCTAGATAGATTCATACCTATCTCTCTCTGTAATGTCTCTTATAAAATCATGGCTAAAATTGTTGTTAATTGTTTGACTCCTTTTCTCAGATCTCTAATACTCCCCAATCAAGGAGGATTTGTGGCAGACAGACAAATTTGGGACAACTTCATCCTGGTGCAGGAAGCAATTCACTCAAGAAACACCCGAGGGGAATCAAGTATGGAAATTAAATTGGATATGGAAAATGATTTCGATAGAGTAGAGCATGACTTTCTTTTTAAACTGATGTAGAAGTTCGGTTTCAACCAAGAATTTCTATCACAGACTGGGTCCTGTATTTCTAATCCTTGGATCGCCCCTCTTTTAAACAAAAGACCAACCCCTTTATTTAAAGCCTCCAGAGGGCTAAGTCAGGGTTGACCTCCCCCCCCCCC
>ML805668.1:170168-188738 GCA_009831015.1 Picea engelmannii
AATTCCTGGAATCAAAATAGCTCAAGGGGTAAAGCAAATCAAGCAATCTCAATTTGCTGATGATACGATCCTCTTAAGTGGAGCTTCTAAAGTCATGGCTAGAATAATTAAGCAGGTATTGTATATCTTCCTCTTAGTCTCAGAAGGTCTTTTGAATAAGGCCAAAAGCCAAATCTATGTGTGGAATGTATTGGCTCACAGTCGATTAGGTATTGCTCAAATCGTCGGCTTTTCTATCTCAAACGATTGGAAAACCTTTAAGTACCTTGGCCTCCCTATGTGCTTAAAGTCTCTCCCAGGAGAATATTGGCAAATAACTCTTCAAAAATTCAGAGAAAAGATGGAATCCTAGGGGACAAGGTGGCTCAATCCAGCTGGGCGTGTGGTTTTAATAAAATCAGTTTTGTCCTCTCTTCCCGTCTTCCAATTCTCTTCCCTTCTGGAGCCTAAGGAAAGGAGGAAAGTCCAACACCAAAAAGTTTCATTTAGTCAACTTGAATATAGTTTCCTCTCCTAAAGACAGCGGGGGGCTTGGAATAATAGACCCTGAAGTGGCAAATCTAGGTATGGGAGCAAAGCTACTTTGGAGACTAATATCGGGCCGAAAGGAATGGTGGAAATCAGCTATAACCAAAAAATACAAGCTGGGTGCTAGAAAAAGATGTATCGATTCTATCCCAGAAACTCAACCTGGTTCACAAATTTGGAAACTTTTTAGAGCCTTAATCCCCTTCTTTAAAGAGCGTCTATCATGGATCCCTAGAAATGGAAAAATGATCAGGATCTGGCAAGATACGATTTTGGGATCTGACCTCATCTCTCGAGCAAAAGAGATCGCCAATTTGAAAAGATGGATGATTTTAGAACACAAAACGACTCTTTTCGATATCTCCTCTTGGAATGAAGATGGATCTTGGAAGGCTTGTAGCCTAGGTGACACCCCCATTCACTTATAGAATCAATTCCAATTGTTGACCTCTCTTCTTAAAGGAGAAACCCCTTTATACCGAGACCTTCAGGAAATTTGAGGATGGGGGACAGTTGGATAATGAGTGAAATAAGGCTACAAAACCTTACTCTCCAACTCAAGGGTCCTTCACTTCTCAGCTAAGTGGAAAATGATTTGGAGATTGGATGCCTTGCCCAAAATAAACATCTTCATCTGGTCTTTAGCTCATGGGAAAATATTAACGGGAGAAAATTTGATGAAAAGAGGCTTCCACAGACCTTTCACCTGTGCTCTATGCCAAACAAATCAGGACACAATCCAACATCTCTTTTGGGAATGTCCCTTCTCTATAAAATTCTGGGAATCTGTTTACTGAGAAATGAATCACCAGATAAGGTGGCCCTCTAATTTTAGCCCTTGCTTGGGATATTGGGAAAGATATTACCAAGGATCCTTCCATGGAAGGCCAATTTTCAAAAGACTGTGGAAATCCCTTCCCAAATTTGTGCGCTGGCAGATTTGGCTAGCAAGGAATAGATTGATATTCCAGGCAAAAAAGTCTCAACCCCAAAGTGTTGCTTGTAAGGCCACACCACAACTAATATAGGTTATGAACACTAAAACTCTGAGCATAGAATATCCAATTAATTGGAACAACTCTGAGAAGGCTTGGATCTCGAAACTCAATCTTCACTCTACTCAGAGTCCCCATTCTTTGCAGTGATCTTGTTGGCAGCTTCATTATTCCTTCAACATTGAATGTTGGATCTAAAGACAACCAGACCACACTCTGTGCTTTGATGGATCTTCTAAAGGAAACCTAGGGGAGGTAGGTGTTGGGGGGGGGGGGGGTTCTCTTCAAACAAATTAGATGACTTTTTGGATTCCACAACCAAGTTAGAATTCCACCATCCTCAATACCTATTGAATCCTATTGTGCCACACTAATAACCATGGGAATCCAAATAAGCCAAATTTTTTACTCTTATTTTTGTATACATGCAGATAAAAGGCTCGAAATGAAAGATGACTTTGGGATTGAGTTTTTTCATGAGGGTCATGAAGGGTGATGTTTGAGATGTGAGAGTTGGATTGATCATTAATCATCATGATATAATGATGATCCTCTTCACCTCCAAGCTCTTGATCAGAAGTAGTGAATTCATCATAAATAGGCCCTAAGAGAGAGGGATCCCGAGATACACTCCCAACATGATTCGAAGATTGAGACTCGAGAAAGAGCATGCGATCTTGTAAGCTTTTACTGATGGGGATTAAAGAAGACAACTCCTTGTGTGAATCATAAACTCCAAAGGAGTAACCTGTTCTACGGATTTTCTCTTCAAAGTCGAGGCAAGTAGATAGGGATAGCTTAGGTTTTGAACATTTTTTTCTTCCAACCGCCATCAGTAAAGAGGGGGAAAAAGTTCGTAGTAATGCAACAGAGCGGCCAAGTTGGTAGGGCGAATGGGAGTAGGAATTAGATTGTATAACTTGATAAACTAATGATTAAAAGTAAGAATGCTCTCATTCTTAACTGATTAAATCTCTTAAGATGCGCGTAAGGATTATCCAAATACCCAAATGTAGAAGTAAACCAGTAAGAAAACTTAAACCAAGTAGAGATGCATCCATCAGGAAGGTTGGCAAATGAGGAGGCAACATCACCTTGAAGGGAATTCATAAACAACAACATACAACTATCATTATTATTTACTTCAAGAATGGCGCAAGCATCCGAAAACACACGAAGATGTTCAATCACTGCAATAGTTCCATCTCCATGGAAGAGAGGCAAATGACTCTTGAATTTGTGAGGTAAAGGGTTCACCGGATGAGCGAACTTCAATGGAGTGGGTACAAACCAAGGGGAGTTGTTCAGGTCTTCTTCAAACTTAAACAAGCCATGCTTGCGAATGACCTTACCAGGGTTAGTAGCTGAAACCACATGGTTATAACCATTAAACATGCTTCTAATTGGTTGAGACATCGAGGTCTAGGAAAAGTAAAAAATGAAAGAATTAAAACAAAAACTAGGAACGAACCATTGAACGGTTCTCCCCAATATGATCACAAAAAAATATGTTGACACTAAGAGACTAGAGAGTCTCCAACATCAACATGTTCAACTTCTTGCGAGGCTAGGCGAGAAGAGATGAGAATGTTACCCTAGACTTTAAGCCTCAGACAAGAAAATGGATCGAACTCTAGACCAATTTTACCCTAACCTATAGTCAAAGCATGAATTCCTTTACATTATAATTTAACCTTTTAACAATATTTAATTTTTATGTGATTTCATGATTTTTGTGTTATTTACAACTTTAACAATTTCTATGTGGAATTTATACATTTGTAGTAACAAAATTAAATTTAATAAAGGAAATACACAAAAATAAATAAATAAAAAGACAATGCTTTTGTTTTTAATTTAGCAAAAGAAAAAAATAAATAAAGCAAAATTAACTAAAATCTAAAAAAACTAATAAAAAACTAATAAACTATGTTAGTTTAAAGAATATAAATAACATTTAAATAATATAACCTTTTTATATTGTGAATAAAACATAATAAAGTCAAAATAGTAAAGAAACAAAAAAAGTTTATATACATTAAACTAATTAAGGAGTAAAACATATATACATATAACATATCATGAATTTGTTCATTTTCCTTTTAAAGTTACGATGTAAAAATAATAAAATTAAAATAATAAAGTAAACAAGGTTTATGTATATTAATTAGATAATAAATAAAACTTTTATGAACATGATTGTTTACAATATAAAATTGTCTTTTCTTAAGATTTATCCAATTTTTTTTATTTTTATTTATTTTTGGCTGAAATCAAAGTTTTGAATAAATAATGAGGAGGAAAATTAAGGGCTTTAAAGAAAAATCAAAGAGATATTCTAGAGTGAGAAAAAAGTGATTTTCATTAAAAGAGCTTCCCATACAAATCACAAATCTTTGAAATCTGTAAGTCTTTGCGTAGATTAGGGCCAAATATATGGTCTTTAGTCCTTCTAGATGCAATATACAATAGAAATACCAAGCGTGAAAAAGGAAAAAGAAAGCTAAGCCAGAAGTGGAATAGAGCAATGGTGGCGAATCACAAAGAGGAAACCTGCCTACAGAAACCAATTAGCGCCGAATAAAATCGATCCTTAATACAAAAACTAACAAGCAAACCTTTACCTCATGAAGGCCAACAAGCTCATCCTCACCTATTCCTTTCGTTGCTTTGCAAAACTGCATGCTGCCGACGATTTTGTCAATCTCTGTTGAAGATGTAAGAAAGAATGAAATGGAGAAGTCCTCCCAACACTCACAACATACTATTGTCTAAAGATTCTACCCAAGTTCTCTCTCTTTGAAATTTCTTTTTGAGATAATATCTCCTTCAAAAGATTTATGTCTTCCTCCGAATGTTTCTCCCCCAACAAGCCATGCGCTGCTCCCTTTAAGGCATTGGGTGGACCATTCCTTCAGTTATCCGTTTCAAAACAGAACTCCAACCAACACAAAACTAATTTCTTTTATCCTTTTCGTATCATTCACGTTCTCCTTTATAATTGGTTGTTTTACATATGGTTGGATACAAACATAATTAAGTTATGTGGATAATCGAAATATAATTCTGATGCTTATATATATATATATATATATATATATATATATATATATTATTAAAAAAAAAAAAACTGGCGAATAACACCTTTCTGTTTCATTCAACAGATTCGATATTCCAAAGGCATGTTTTGTGCAAGATTTTAAGTAATCTGTCTCCTGACATTTTTCATATTGCTGCATTTAGAATTTGCTGATGCTGACAAATGGTTTAGAACTGAAATCAGATTTGCTGATGCCTCAGGTGTTTTACTTGTTGAAAGATCTCAAAGACTAGATTTCTGAATACTATCTTGCATCATAGCAACAACATTAGCTGTTGTTGCACTAGACCGTAGAGTAGACACTGCATCCTCCCCTTCATGGCCCTCATTTTCATCCCGTAGGCGTTCCTGTACAGATTTCTGTTTCTTCCATTGGGGACCAAAACCTGCTGCTAATGCAAATTGGCGTAAAACTTCAGGCCATGTTAGGGGATTTAAATGTCGATGCCATTCACGCATGTAAAAATCCCATGCAATGTAGCTTCAACCAGTTGTGGATGTCCCCCTTCAGCAAGTGAAATGCTATTCTGGTTTTTTCCAAGCCCATTAGAAGTAGCTTGTGCCACATCTTCTATGTCTTTAACAATTGTTTTCAAGAGACTGATATCGATCCCCCCAAGTAATCTCGGTTCATAATCATGAAAGGCTTGAACAAACTCATCAAGAGTGAATGACCAAAGACCAAGAACATCTGCAAGGTAATTATGAAATTCCCAACCACAAATAAATTTCCAACATTCTGCTCAAAATCTATCCAGGGACGAACAACAAATGGTGTCTTTATTTTAATTGATGTAGTTGGAATTTTTCCCAATGTATCTTTGTATAATTCATGTTTTTGGAGTGTCTCACTATCAAGCAGAAATATTGAGAATAGGCCTTTAGTTGATGCAACTGCCTCCATAAGCTCTAGTCGCTCATCATCAATGAGCTCCATTGATTCTCTTTCCAGTTTTCGTGTTGTGGCCTTCTCATTAGCAACTCTCTATATGGCAGCTTCTTTTTCTCTTCGGAGATCCTCTTTGTGCTGTATTTTTTCTAGCTCGTTGATTTTCCTTCTTAATTTTCCTTGTGATTCTCTCAATTGTGAAGGATCATATCCTGTTACTGAGAAGGGGAGGGAGGTGAATCAATGACTCAATAATTTGTCATTTTTTTTTTTTTTAATGCAAACAAAAATTTTAACACAATATTTATCGTGGAACCTAGTTGGGAAAACCACAAACACTTTTCTATTAACTGCAAAATTTTGTTTTACATATTACATAGACGGAAGATGTTCTCCCTTTTAGATCAACACCAACTGATCAGGATGCACCCACACCCTTGTTCACCAACACCAACTAGTAGGAGGCTTCGACCCCCTGTTTAGTCAGCTACAACTGACAAGGAAGCACCAACTCCCCTGCAGGCATCAACCTGCCCTTGCACCACCCAACCACCCTTAATTTCCGAATCTGGAAAAATTCTGTAGCATGTCTTCACTGCTTCTCTATCTGCTTCTGTGATTTAATATATCTTTTGATTCAGACTATAGAGACACTTTATTCTCACCATTCTTTCTCGTTTATATAATCTTCAAAACGACGTGAGTTATAACGTATTATGTCCTTTCGTTTGGACCATCACACCTCTTCATTTAACTTAACCATGATCACTGCAACTACTGCAAAAATCGAGTTCTGCTGAGGCACTTCCTTCAAACCATTACATATGACCGACAACGCAAAACCATAGGCTTATCAACTTAAGCAATGTCTTATCTTTTGCCTTTATTTATCTTATTCCATATGACCACAGACGATGACTAGGTGCTAGGCCAAGTGAGTACTTGATCAATTATCAGAATCAACGGTCACGTTTTAATCTCCTGATGAGATGGATGACTTTCGACACTTCGGGAATTCGTCCTTCACAACTTCTAGACTTTTTACAAATCTCCCGATGAGTTGGATGATTGTCGGCACTTCGGTACTTCATCTTACATGACTTGCAACCTCTTTACACATATACTAATGAGTTGGAAGACTGCCGACACTTCGGGACTTCAGCTATTCCACTTACGCTATCCTTCATTTTACTTGATCAATGGTCGAGAATTCCCCCGAAGTGTCCTTTAAATAGGATGACTCATGTCCACTTCGGGACTTCGGGACTTAGGTCAGTTGCTAGTGGTGAAACTCCTGAAGTAAAAACTCTCAGAGTGACGTAACTTGTTGACGTTACTTGTTGACATGGCACGAGCCGAGTGGCTGCCACATGTCACTCGGAGTCGTGATTTACACGTACCTGAAAAGCTAATTTTATCTTGACACTTGTCATCATCTGATTACACCATGTGTCCTTGATGATGTCACTGTTGATGACATGGGCTCTCAATGTGAGTACTACGTGTCTTAACCTCGTGACTTTGGAACTTCGGCCTTCGGGTGATTTTACATGTTCTCAACTCCATTTCGCCGAAGTGGTTAGTGCCGAAGTTGACCATCATCCTGATCCAACGGTCATTATGTATTGTCCAGATCTAATGGTCCTTATTCATTTCGGCCTTCGGGAATTTAGGTAATTCAATTTCTTCACTTCCCAATTCTTCCGAAGTGAGATTCCCCAAAGTGTAACCACCTCACAACTTTTAACCCGAAATGAAATGTTGTTCATTGATCATGATCATAGATCGACGACTCGATCTGTCTGCGATGTTGCTTTTCCCTGGTTTAAATCTAACACCTCTTCTTCTTTGCTTATCCTATTTGTTAGGACCCAAAAAATGTCCCTTTTTCACTATATCTTTTTCTCATTCAACCTTATCATTTCTATGCTAAAATGCTTAATATAACATTTTCTAAGACCTTTTTCCCAAGGTATGAATCATTGATCTTGATTTTGTTTTCTTATTTACTTAACATATTTGATTGGTAGCATTTCTCATATTTTATCGAGGAATGTTCAACTAATGATCAAAATGTGTAGAACAACCAAGTCTTGAAGAAAGATCATTGTTGTTACACCAACGGTTACAACTGTGCGCCAATTCTGCATGCTGTTACACGACTATAACAACTGCACACCTTTCTTGGAAGATGTTACACCCGCTGCAACAGATGCCCACCGATCCTGGAAGCTGGTATATCATTCAAATCTGAATCCTGAAGACAGATCCTCAAGGCTATTACACATTTTGGCTCACGTTTGGCTCGAGCTGGTGATCAAGATCATTTCCAGATTTTGTGAAGATGACAGATCTTTTATATCATACGAACAGCTTGAGAATCTCTGATTCTCAAGGCTGTTCTGAGTCCACTTCAACTGAATGACTCTGTCTTTAAATAACATAGATTTTGTAATCATCAGGGACAAAGATTTTCTATGGAATAGTGAAGTGAAGTGAAGCATTTTGTATCTGAACATTTTGGCGATTTAATAAATAATTGAATTGAGTTTCTCTAACTCACTGTAGTCTTTTCAAGTGGATTCAATGAGAAGGAAAGGACCCACCTTCCTCACAACCTCCCCTCTATTGTGAGTTTTAGATTAACTGCTTTGATTATTTACAGTTGTGTGATTTATCTGTTTATGCATTGCTAGAATACATTTGTTGTTACAGTTCAGTCCCTTTCTGTTAATGCGCATCAGTGTGTCTCACGAGAGTTAGAAACAATTGTTGTATACTACTGGAGAATTGCTTTGAAAGTTCATTCCTTTTCTGCATTAGATTAAATCTCTGTTTTCAAGCAAAAGTAAGTAGAAGTGTGAATTCCCTTTCTGCAATTAAGTAGGCTTCCTTTCAACAATTAGCACAGAGCTTCTTTATGCAAGAGTAATATAGAAGATTATAATAGATTAGATAATCCAGGATTCTTATACACTCATCAAATTCTACTCCTCGAAATTAGATTTCAATTATGCAAGTGTGATTTCAATTCTGCAACAATAGATTAGAACTCCAGCTGTGTCAGCAACTTGTGTTAGTGTTCAACTTTTCAATTCTGTTTCTTTTAGTGTTAGTTTACCTTACTACAACTTGATTAGTGTTTGCTTTCATAATCTAGCATAGACCGTGCACACTTATCTTGCAATAAAAAAACTTCCCTAGGTTTGACAATTTATATTGAACACCTTAATTATCTATTTATTTAGACAATTAAAGTGCCCAACATTTTGGCGCCATTGCCGGGGAAGATAATTATAGATTCTTGTAAGCACATTAGTTTTCTTTTCTTAGGAATGAGTAGTCTGCATGAATGGAGGAACAAGAGGACGTATCTCCAAAAATACTAACCCTACAGGTGCCAGAGGACGTGGTGGAAGGAATCCTACACTGGGAAGGCCAACCTTTGTTGATGAGATTATAGCCAGAGCAGATTCTTCTTTGGGATCTATCTTTCGCCCTTCAAATCCTCCAAGCAGACATATTCCTCAGTAATCAGAACCACCCCATTTTGAAACACCATTTTCATCAGGGGCTGAAGCTACAGATTTGTCACCAACAAGTCAGCACACAACACTGGAAAATATTGAAGATCAAGGAAGTGTAGCTCGGAATAGGGAAAATCCAGAAGAAGCTGTTTATCAGATCAACGGATAGATAGTCACTAAAGAGGAGTGGGACACTTTCCGTATTGATTGGAGAGAAAGAGCACGGATGGAAAATCAAGGAGATAATGAAGAAGAGTTCCACCGTGAGGATCCACTGAACAATGAAGATCAGGCAAATGGTGAAAATGCTATCTCTACCTTGGTCTTTCCTATTACTAATGTTCCCACACAGGGGATAACTCCTATTAAGAACATACCTCTCTCAGCCCTGCCAAATTTCCATGGATTATCTACTGAGGATCCATATGAGTTTTTGTTTGAATTTGATATTCTGTGTAGAAGCTATGACTACACTACCACTGCGTAGAAGCTTAAATTGTTTCCAACTACATTGAAGGGTAATGTGTTAAGATGGTTCATGAGCCTTGGAGGAGAGAATATGTCAACATGGGGACAAATGAGGCAGATTTTCTTGAACAAGTACCAATACTACTGCCAAACGAGGGAACAAAGAGAGGAACTGTTCAGGATGTCTCAAAAGGAAGACAAGACCCTTGAATATTTTGTGGAGCGACTCCAGTATATTCTACAGAGGTCTGGGCATCCAGATGTGAGTAAGGACATTCTGAAAACTATTTTTCTAAAAGGAGTTAGAGATGATTGTTTAGATATGATGAATATGCTTGGAAAGGGAGATATATCTAAGGAATCCTATGAATACATTGTAAATCTTTGTAAGAGATTCTCTCGAGGATCTACAAGGAATAAGTCAGCTACCAGGGATACCACTTTTTCAAGGGTACATAAATCAACCAATGGAGGGGAAACAAGAGCAGAAATAGGTAATCTATTAGAAAATTTCAAAACATAAATGATTAACTCTTTTGCTTCACAAATGGACACTCTACAGGTCAAATAGAAACAAGCAGAATTAGATCAGGCATTGTCCATTTTCCATCCGAAAAGCAGAAAGAAACATCCACCAAGGGAGTGCCCATTGAACAATGTCCAAGTATGTCTTATTTGTGAATTAGATCATGCTACTGACCAATGTCCCTCCCTACCAGGTGTAAAAGCATCAATGAAGGCAACTAATGAGGAAGCAGAGGCTGTCTATCTAATAACACAGAGAAGAAAATGGCAGCCATGAGGTAAAGGTACAGACCCTCAATTCTCTCCCACAACACTTAGTTATTGGAATAATGTGAACAATTAGCTTCAATATGGCCAGATGAATGCCCCCCCTCCAAATCAGATGCCACCTCCTTATCAAGATCCCAATTCATGAGTACCTATGCCCCAACAACAGAATCATCATGGGCAATGGAACCCATATTGGAGAGGCCCTCAATAACATCTTACTTATCAAGAACCTCACCAACAAAACCCCTATCAACAACAGTTCCAACCCCAGTACCAACAACAACAACTGCAGTTACCTCCCAATGCCCCATAGAACAATCCTCCATTACGACCTCAGATGCCTGTCAGGCTGCTATATTAAAGATTTTAATGACTTGAAAACACTGAATTGTCAAACCAGGGTAAGTGAACTTAGAGCTGCTACACTGTATGTGCGGGTAAGATTCTAATTCCTATCTAAAGACTATTCTTAGAAGAAAACACAAACTCACTCTTAGAAACTGAATCCTAATGATTACCTTGAAACTTATCATTTCCTGTTTAATTCATCAAAAGAGAACAGTTCCATGCTTAAGTGCAAATACTTCTATTTCTATTCTAATGTGATTTCACAGGACTATCTACCACTATCTTTAAACATCTAATCATCATTGTTTCTATCTAAGCCATGACAAAAATATTATTTCCTAAAATCCTTTTTAATCTAAACATCAAAAATAAGTCTGAATCTATTCGCAGGAAAATAAAGAAATATCCTATTTACCCTACTGGTACTGGAAGCTTCCTCTAACTCAATTGCAACCTAACTATCCTAACAGAGCAGAATAACCTAACTATCTTAACCAAAGCAAAGTAAATTCAAACTTGCATGCTCTTTAATGTACGTTCAGATTGAAAACTGGAAACAAAGCAAATCTAGTTCGTGCTTTAAATTCTACATAAATCAACCATGCTTTCAACACTCATCAACGTAGAAGATATCTATATGCTGGAAACGATACAGTTGGAAGAATGGTTTAAGCAAGAACCTGAACAAGTTAACTCCCAAACTCAAATAAGCTAACATGCATGTAAATTCTAAACTACTAGAATAAACTAACTCTAATACAGAGAAAGGTAGCGACTTGGACCTGTTGGCGGGCCCAACCAAGAGGTACAATCGCCACAAAGAAAACCAAAGCTACTCAGCTATCATTCCATGCAAACACTGTTCATTCTTCATGCTTCATTTACTCAGAAAATAACTCAATTCATATAGCAACGAAGTAACATAGCGCATAAGCAGATTGTATTAGCAGAAATGTATATCGTAGCATAACATAACCAACGTTTCTTAGGAGCGATCATCTGTTTATATAGATCCTCCTCAAAAATAGTCTAAAACAAAAATATATTAATTCAAATGGATCCCAGATCCGAAAATAACTCAAAATCAGTTAAAAACGGTCTTCACATCTTCATGACACGCAGTGTCACGAAGTGTGAGTCATGAAGTATTAACAACTCAGTTCTATAATCTCGCCTTGAATAAGCATATGAGTGACGACTCAATCTATCATGTGAATCGCACTGTCTACCACTCTGGCCATATCGCGCAGATCTTTAGCAGCTTTGTTGGTATCTCCATGGGGTGCGAGATGGTACCTGGTACTGGCAAATCCTGTTTCAAATAGAAATAGTACCTAACTCAAGCCACATTAGTTTCAATATTAATTTAAAGTATCAAAACACATAAAAATAACTTGAAACGTAAGAATACCTTGAGTAGCCCCATTTAGTGGTAAAGAGATGTCAAGTGTGTCATAACAAGGCCAAAAGGGAGTGGTACTAGGTATGGAAATGGAGGTCTTTTTGATATGATGTAGGCAAAACATAGTCAAAACTAGAGACTAACATTCCCCCAAACTGAAGTCTTTGCCTGTCCTCAGGCGGTCAAAAAGTAAAAAACTGAGATTCATCAGAGCATTGCAGCAGCTGCAACCAACATTTGTAACTTCTCATGTTTCTTCAGGTTTCTGATTTCCTTCTTGAGGACTCGGTTGATGATGATATGCTTCCTGGCAGTCTTCTGCAATCTCCCGATTCTCTGGAAAAGACCCTTATTCTTTCATTTTAATCTTTCAATTTTGGACAAGAAATGAGTTTTCCTGACTTTCATGAGTTCATTCTCTGTTTTGATATGTCTATCCAATACAGTGTACTCATGTAGCTTCTCTTTCAACTTGTTATTCCTGCTTTCTAATCTGGCTACCATTGGTCTCAAGGATTTACTGGAGGAAATTTCACAGTAAGATTCAAATGTTTTATCATGTCCTGGTTGTGGTTGAGGACTGGATGCGTGAGTGAACTCATCTGGACTTTGATCATGGGTGTCAACTGGATCGGGATTGTCAACTGGGATAAGTTCAGGAGTGAACTCTTTATATGTTCGAGCAAGGGTATCTGTGGGCATTCGAATTGGCTCATCTTGCTCAATTTCTTTGGGCTCAGTAGCTGGCCGATCCACTCTACATAATTTTTGAATTAATTGAGAAAGAGTCCAAGTCATTTCAGAGGGCTCTGGAGCCTCCTCATGATCATCCACACTCTTTAACCTCTCCTGTGGTGGGTAACTGGGCACAGAGTTATCCATATCTGACAATGTGCTTTTACATTTTCGTTTTGGATTTGTCTTAGGTTTGTCGGTCAACTCTGCCAGTTCTTCCACATCAATAATGTTCACAACAGCTAAGGAAGAACTCGGGATTTCAACATTTGCGTCTGTAGGAGTAGTGTTCTTCACAGTTTGATAATTGGTTTCCACTCCATCAGACCCATGGGCATCAAATGAATGTTCTGAATTAGGGTTTCCAGTACTGGCTTCAATTGTGCTATCTGGTATGTTCTTAGGGTCATCACAGATTTTGGTTGGGGTTTTAACCCTCTTTTTCCTATAGTTCAACTTCTTCTATGGGGGAGCAGGCTTAACACTTCTATCTTTAGACTTGTCAGAGGCTAGGGTTTTTACAGTGAACATATCCCAAGTTTCTTGTTTCTTGGACAGCGCAGACTTAATCAATATCTTAACAAGACCAAAATGAAATAGACTGCTTCTAAAATCTTTGGCCTTTCGGACCTGTTCTGCCATTTTCTTTAAGCTTTTCAATAGAAAGAAGGGTATGTTCAACAGATGACTACCTTTGAAATGTAGCAGGAGCTGGGCATGGCAGGGATATACGATTGTATACCGTCCTTCACAAGTGAGGTAACGTTGGAGGATGGCTAGCAACTGAGCCCATTGTGGTTCTAACCATGACCGCGATGTCCCCTTTGACCACTGTGTCTTCCGGTACTGTGGTTTCAGAAGCTGCGTGCAGAGTTTCTTGTCAACAGGCTGACCCTTTGTCCATCTCTGACCAGTGGTGGGCAGTTGAATTGCTTCTGAAATGAATTTCTCCGTGACTTCGAACTCGAGCTCGCCCACTTTAGCAAACCCACCCTGAAAATACAGAGCGAACTGAAGCGTAATTGAATCATTATATCCATCAAATTTCTTGAGAAATGACTCCCATCCTGCTTTCTGAAAAATGTCTCTGGTTGCCTCATACTCCGGAAGGGCCTCTAAGTCTGCATATATCTCCGGTTCATGACGATTTTCCACCATGGTTCCACTTGATATCACAGGGAAGGTCTATAGGTGAGCAACGAAATTTAGATGAGGGAGACGAGGGAAGAGAGTGTGATGAAGGAAGTAGTCGAGAGAAAAATCATAGGAGAACATTTGAATTGTCGTGGGGATCGATAACGTGTAGGAAAATGATGATAGTCGTACATGAGTGCAGAGTGTTATCAATACGAGTCATGTCGAACTCAGCTCAGGTAAGGTTGTGCATTTTCATGATATGAAATGTCGAGGTGGGTTGGTTCATTAGGTACAGATCATGGGTATGATGAAACATTATGGAGTAAACAAGGCATCCTCAGTTCAAACTATTAATATGTAAATTAATACAGTAAATCAACATGAACTAAGCATACCTGAGTTAAATTACCTATCCCCTTCATTATTCAATTCTTGCTGTAGAGTTTTTTTCTTCTGAAGTCAAGTCTGGATCTGAAGGGCGCGAAAATTGTAACTGCTCTTGTATTTCTGATGACCACTGTAGCTGATGGATTCCGTGATGGTACTGACTGGTACTGATGAAACAATCAGGAATCTGTAGAGAAATTTGAACCAATAATATCCTGCTGAGAAAAACTTCTTGTTTTATAACATCAAATTATCTGATGATGATCCCTGAACCTGGCTTTTGTTCTGTCCTGAAAAAGATCAACTGAAATCATGTCTTCAACAGCTTCAAAGATTTAACCCATGGTACAATTATGATTTCTGTGAATGAATGTTCTGGAGTCGAACACAAACAGAAATCATCGGATTACCAGCCATTAATGAATGCCATTAACCGATGCGAGATGACCCACCAGTGATTTCAATGGGCCTCAAGGTACCTACAACACATCCTAACAGGCACGAATAGAGGTCTTGGTGTCGAGTCACCTATAGGATCTATCAACCCAGAGACATTGGTGTATTCCCAGGGTTGTTAGCAAGGACATCTGCCATTGAGGCATGTAGAGTCCAGGGTACTAAATAATCTCTAATCTCTGCTCCAGATAAAGTGCTGATGTCGATGGAGTGAGATTTGTTGGAAGGTGGACCTTAACGTATTCCACATCATCCAACGCGAGTGCAGATAGAAATCTTGCAGACATAATTTTTTGAAACAATAATCACTTACTTGTGGATTTTATGAGCCCAAGTTAGTACATGCTCATTGCTTCCTCATGTTTGGAGAGTTTGAGGAAATGCTAAAAGAAGACTCTAAGGGGGTTTCTTTCCCATAATAATTCACCAGGTCTGGTAACGAATAATCCTTTCCTGATAAATGCCCCTTTCATACTTTAATGAGCAATCAAAGGGAGCAAACAAGCTCAAATTTATTTGTTTCAAAAACAAGTTAGTTATATTGATAAGAAAATCTCATGAAATAAAATAGTCTTACCTTCTTACCTGTTGCGAGAGAGTGATAAAGTTCAGTTCTGTACTTGCTTTGAAAAACCTGTAAAACTGAAAACAAAATATCAACATATCCAAAAAGAAGAAAAGAAATGTTTTTTTTTTTATATTTGATTTTTTTTTTATTTTCTTAAAAATTTATTATTTACAGAATCTTAAAACAATATGAATGATCAAAGATCAGCGGGAGGAGAAGACTCCTCTCCCACTATCTTTAGTTCTGTTTGCTTGGCCACTTCCTGTAAGAAATCATCTTTTGACAAGGGTTTGTTATACACTTTTAATCGATGTCCATTTACTACAAAGGAATTCTGAGAATCATCTATGGTTTTAATTCTGGCAGAACCATTATCAAAAACAATTTCTACTTCATAAGGTCCCAACCATCTTGTTGTAAGTTTCCCTTTGAAAGTTTTGTATTTGGAATTGAAAAGTAATGCCCAATCTCCTGGTTGAAAATGATTTTTCTTGATGTATTTGTCATGCCATTTGCTGCGTTGATTTTGTACAAGGATAGTCCTTTGAAGAGCATCCTGCCTCATTTCTCCCAATTAGTTTAGTTGCATGACTCTCTATTTCTGTGCTTCACTCAAATCCAACCCCAATTCTGCTGCTAGGCGGAATGTATGAATCTGAAAATCTATGGGAAGGAGAATTTGCTTACCAAATACCAATTCGTAAGGAGTATGACCAGTGGTATTTCTCCATGTAGTCCTGTATGCCCATAAAGCTTCTGGAAGTCTATCTGCCCAATCTTTATGATGTAAGTGTATGGTCTTGGTCAGAATAGCTTCTAGAAATTTATTTGTAGATTCCACTTGCCCATTGGCCTGTGGATGGCATGGAGAGGACTTACAGTGTTTGATCCCATATTTATCTGTGAGTTCTTTCATCAATTTGGAAGTAAATTGGGCACCTTGGTCGGTAACAATCTCTCGTGGAACACCGAAGCGGGTAAAGATATCTTTGTACATAAACTCAACCACTGATTTCTCAGTTGCTTGATATAGGGATTTCGCCTCTACCCACTTGGTCACAAAGTCTGTGCACACCAAGATGTACTTCTTCTTTCTTGACATTGGGGCAATTGGTCCTACAAAATCTAGTGCCCATTTATCGAATGGTTCAATCACAACCTGTGGTTGTAAGGGCACCTCGTCTGCTGCATTGGGCCTTCCCATCCTTTGATAACTATCACAACTTCTCACATATTTCGTTGCATCCTTAAACAATGTCGGGAAATAGTATCATGATTGCAAAACTTTATATGTCGTTCTCTTGTCAGAGAAATGTCCTCCACATGGCCAATCATGTCAGGCCTGAAAGATATCGGGAATTTCATCTTCTCGGACACATCTCCTAATAATCATATCAGGACTTGTATAGAAGAGATCACTTCCCACCCAAGAATAGTAAGCACTTTGTTGGATAATTCTTTTCTTTTGTGGTAGTGATAAGTGAGATGGTAATCTTCCTGTAGCTAAGTAATTTGCTGTATCTACAAACCAAGGGGTCTTAAAAGCTACTGCAAACAAATGTTCATCAGGGAAGTTATCATTCACTGGGATATCAGTACTATCTTTGGGAATACGAGAAAGAAAATCTGCAACTACATTCTCTTTCCCTGGCCGATCAACTATAGTGATGTTGAATTCTTGAAGCAGCAAAAGCCATCGTGTGATTCTACCAGTAGTAACTGGTTTGTTCATCAGGAATCTGATAGCAGAATGGTCAGTGTGTACAAAAACCTCATATCCAGTAATGTAGTGACAAAATTTGTTGATGGAATGAACTACTGCTAAAAATTCCTTCTCTGTTACTGTGTAGTTCAATTCAGGGGGGGTAAGGTTTTTGCTGGTAAAGTAGATTGCATAATTCTGTTTGTTCTCTTTTTGTTCAAGCACTCCTCCTAAAGCAGTGTCTGAGGCATCAGTTGAAATGTGGAAAGGAAGGGACCAATTTGGTCCTCTGAGAATAGGTGCCATAGACAATTTTGCTTTTAAATCCTCAAAAGCTCTCTGACAATTATCATCCCAACAAAATTCTGCATCTTTTGATAACAGTTTAAACATGGGGCTGGCTATTTTTGTGAAGTTCTCAATAAATCGATGATAATAACCAGCATGTCCCAAAAATCTTCTCACATCTTTCTTGGTTTTTGGAGAGGAAAGATTAACTATCACCTCAATTTTGGCTGGGTCAACTTTAATTCCTTCAGCAGACAGATGATGACCCAACACAATTCCCTCAGTTAAGAGCATTTTACATTTTTCGTGGTTGAGGGATAGATTTGATTCTTGGCAGCGAATCAAGACTTTCTCTAGGTTACTTAGGGCTTCTTCGAAGGTGTTACCATAAACAGTAAAATCGTCCATGTAAACCTCCACACAGTCATGAATTAAGTCAACAAAAACACCAAGGACAACTCTCTGAAATGTAGCAGGAGCGTTGCATAATCCGAAAGGCAGCACTTTATAAGCATAAGTTCCCCAAGGACATGTGAATGTTTTCTTGTCCTGGTCTTCAGGAGCAATCTGAATTTGGTTGTATCCACTATATCCATCGAGGAAAGAAAAATATCTTTTTCCAGCCAGGGTATCCAAAACCTGATCTATGAAGGGTAAAGGGAAATAGTCTTTCAGGGTTGCCTTGTTCAGCTCCCTAAAGTCTACACACATCCTCCATTTCCCTGTCATTTTCTTAGGTACCACAACAAGAGGTGAAACCCATTTGTTGTCAGAAATTGGATAGATGAATCCAACGTTTAATAATTTATGTAATTCTTCTTTTATAAAGTCTTTTAGGATTGGATTCATGCGCCTTTGTGGTTGTCTTACTGGGGTTATCCCTGGTTGGATATAGATGTGGTGAATGCATGTGTCAGGGTGTACTCCCCTCATATCAGTATATTCCCATGCAAAGGCCCCTGACTGTTCTTTCAAAAGTTTTGTTAATTGTTCCTATTGGCTGAGACTCAATTCAGAGTTGATGTATAGACATCTACCTGGGCTAAGTTCTACTGGAATGGTATGTGGCCCTGAGTGTTCAGAAATGGTGAAAACCATGGATGGTGAAAATGAAGAAAATAACTCACTTCGTTCTTGAAATTCTTCTCTGAAAATTTGATCATATTGAAGATAGGTTTGTGGGAACTCAACATTTTCTGTCACAAAAAGAAATTGATTTAAAATGTCATCCTCTGTAGGTTCTTG
>ML805668.1:188788-208360 GCA_009831015.1 Picea engelmannii
TTGCAGTGCGTGGAACTCATCAACACAGAATAAAGATTCTTCATCATCATTCTCATAATAGGGACACTTCAACCACCATAATTCTTCTGTAACTGGCCGGGCAGGTGGAAACAGAGTAAGTTTCTGTGAAGAAATACCATTTGAGATAAACATATCCCCCCCACGACATCCTATGAAAGCGTTGGCTGTGGCCAACCAAGGTCTCCCTAAAATGATTGGATGGCCTTTTGTGGGGTCCTTTGAATGAATAATCATGAAGTCAATAGGATATTCCCACGAAGCTAAAGTCACAAGGATGTCATCAAGAACTCCAGCAGGTTTTATAGTGGTTCTGTCAGCAAGTTCAAGAACTGTAGGAGTAAGGCGAAGGAATTGATTTAGTTGTAACAGTTCCACTGTGTTGATGGTCATTATATTAATGGCTGCACCTAGATCAACTAAAGTATTATCAATAGAAACATTGTTGATAGTCACTGTAACTATTGGGTTCCCTGGGTTGGCATACTTTACCATCTTAGGTGTTTCAGAAATACAATTTGATGACTGTCCTACTAGGTGTATTGTGGGTGGGTCTTTCTGTTTCCGACTTGGTTTCTTAATGCAAAGTTCTTTGATGGTTTTGGCATAGATAGGGACATATGTGATTGCTTGTAACAATGGAATCTTGACACAGACATTTCTTAGTTCATTCATGATGTCAAACTCAGATTGGACAATCGGTTTTTCAATGAGAAACCTTTGAGGAAAAGGAGGCGTTTGGGGAATCTGAGTTTGTGTGTTATGCTCTGATTCAGATTCTTTATGTTTTGGAATGATAACATCTTTCAGGGGTGTCTCATTTGATAAATTATCCATAGACTCATCTTCATGTTCTTGGATAATAACCCTTGGTGTTGTTTTTGTTATGGACTGAATTTTATTTAAAATTTTTCCAGATCTCAGCTGTACTTCTTGTATAGAAATAGGGTTTATGTTGTAAGCTGGATAGTTCTGGAAATCAACATTATGGAGTGGTAGAGGTGGTCTGTGGTTAGGATTTGGAATGGGTTGAGTGGGCAAAATGGTAGGACGTGGTGGATTCTGAGGCTGCTGAGGGGTTTGTTGAATGGGTGGTAATGGAGGTGGAATAAAACCAGGCAATAACTGTTGCATATTTGGAGGATACTGCCTACATGGATTCTGGGGAATTGGTACCACATGCTGCTGTTGGTTATTCCCAAAATTCAGATCTCTCCACCCCTGGTACCAAGGTTGAGCAGGGACATTTTGTAGAGGCCAATTTGGCCAGTTCCATGAATGTTGTTGTTGAGAGAAGGGTGGATAATAGCTGGAAGATTGTGGGGATGGTTCTTGGTATGCATTTGCATTTGGATTTCTAGGTTGCCAAGGCCTCTTAGGTGCAGAAGGAGTCCCTGGAGCTTCCCCTCCCTTGAATATTGCTTGCAATCCAGGTAAGGATGGGCAATCTTCTGTTTTATGATTTTCAGTACATATTGCACATACAAGAACATTTTCCAAAGGACATTCTCGTAAAGGATGCCTTTTTCTGCATTTTGGGCAAAATATGCTTAGGACAGGGTTTTCCTCTTCCTGTTTTCTCTTAATCTTCAAAGTGTCTAATTGAGAGCCAATTGTTCCTAAAATGTCTGTTTTAAAATTTTCCAAAAGGTTTCCCAATTCACTCTAGTAACTCCACTAGATGTGGATGTTTTGGTATTTTTATTGACCGGTTCTCTCACACTTTTTGCAGTTTTCCCCTTACTTCTTGAGTAAGTTCTACAAAGTTCACTGATTGCTTCAAAGTTTTTTTGATAAATGTCTCCTGAAGCCATTAAATTGAGAGTATCAATATATTCCTCTAAAACTCCTTTTAAGAAAAGAGTCTTGATTGCTTCATCCTGGAGATCATTATATTTAGATTTTTGAAGGGTATAGGTAAATCTTTCTAAAAAATCCTCAAGGCTTTCTTCATCTTGTTGTTGCATTTTGAAGATGTCATTTCGAGAATCCTTGGTTCTGCAATAGTCCTGGTACTTCTTTAAGAATTTTGCCTTCATATCTTCCCAAGATCTAATGTTGTATTCTCCTAAACTCATGAACCAACGTAATGCAGAATCTTTCAGGGTGGCAGGAAATAATTTCAGTTTATGTGCATCCTAGAGATAGTTATAACTCCTACACAGGATGTCGAACTCAAAAAGAAAGACATCTGGGTCTTCACTACTTTTCCCATGAAAGGTTGGTAGTGCCGAAAGTGGGATATTTTTCATATTGACATCCTGGACTAAATCCAAAATAGGAAACCCAAAGGTGGTTTCTGGTGTTAACTCATTCTCTGCTTGTTCTTCTCCTTCATTTTCAATATGAAGTTCCCCATGTAAATCTCTCCCTCTTTCTCCCATGTTAAGAGGATTACCAAGAATTGTATATGCAATCTGATCTTTCTTTGGTGAGGGTGTGAAATCCCACCTTTCTGGATTCTTTTTGTCAGAATTGTTATCTCCTATTGGTTCTTTTGAGGATCCTATGGCCTTTGATTCCACAGTTGCAGTTGTTATCTGTGAAACTACAGAGTTAGGGTTACTGAGAAGAGCTTGTATTTTCTCTGGATCAACTGTGTCATCCAGGGCTGGATCATCGGGATTTTGAGTTTGTTGATGTATGGTGTTTCCTGGTTCTAGGTTTTGTTCTATGGTTTCCTCAGCCAGAATTCTAGTCTCAGTTTCTATCGCTTTTTGGGTGGAGGTTTCTCCTTTTTGTTGTTTTATATTTCCCCTAAATCTACCTCTATGATCTCTATTTCACATGAAGTCATACTAAATGAAAGAAAAATAAACTAAGATTGAGTTTCAGAGTACCTTTGATAACTGATATGTCGGTTTTCACCCCTTTGTTTCCACAACTCCTCTTACCATCAACCTACTAACATACCACACCAAACTAAGTGCGTTCTAAAACTAATCAAGACAATTATCTAACTTACCTTTTAAACAGATCCCCGACAACGACGCCAAAAATGTCAGGCTGCTATATTAAAGATTTTAATGACCTGAAAACACTGAATTGTCAAACCAGGGTAAGTGAACTTAGAGCTGCTACACTGTATGTGCGGGTAAGATTATAATTCCTATCTAAAGGCTATTCTTAGAAGAAAACACAAACTCACTCTTAGAAACTGAATCCTAATGATTACCTTGAAACTTATCATTTCCTGTTTAATTCATCAGAAGAGAACAGTTCTGTGCTTAAGTGCAGATACTTCTATTTCTATTCTAATGTGATTTCACAGGACTATCTACCACTATCTTTAAACATCTAATCATCATTGTTTCTATCTAAGCCATGACAGAAAGATTATTTCCTAAAATCCTTTTTAATCTAAACATCAAAAATAAGTCTGAATCTATTCGCAGGAAAATAAAGAAATATCCTATTTACCCTACTGGTACTGGAAGCTTCCTCTAACTCAATTGCAACCTAACTATCCTAACAGAGCAGAATAACCTAACTATCTTAACCAAAGAAAAGTAAATTCAAACTTGCATGCTCTTTAATGTACGTTCAGATTGAAAACTGGAAACAAAGCAAATCTAGTTTGTGCTTTAAATTCTACAGAAATCAACCTTGCTTTCAACACTCATCAACGTAGAAGATATCAATATGCTGGAAACGATACAATTGGAAGAATGGTTTAAGCAAGAACCTGAACAAGTTAACTCCCAAACTCAAATAAGCTAACATGCATGTAAATTCTAAACTACTGGAATAAACTAACTCTAATACAGAGAAATGTAGCGACTTGGACCTGCTGGCGGGCCCAACCAAGAGGTACAATCGCCACAAAGAAAACCAAATCTACTCAGCTATCATTCCATGCAAACACTGTTCATTCTTCACGCTTCATTTACTCAGAAAATAACTCAATTCATATAACAACGAAGTAACATAGCGCATAAGCAGATTGTATTAGCAGAAATGTATATCGTAGCATAGCATAACCAACGTTTCTTACGAGCGATCATCTGTTTATATAGATCCTCCTCAAAAATAGTCTAAAACAAAAATATATTAATTCAAATGGATCCCAGATCCGAAAATAACTCAAAATCAGTTAAAAACGGTCTTCACATCTTCTTGACACGCAGTGTCACGAAGTGTGAGTCATGAAGTATTAACAACTCAGTTCTATAATCTCGCCTTGAATAAGCATATGAGTGATGACTCAATCTATCATGTGAATCGCACTGTCTACCACTCTGGCCATATCGCGCGGATCTTTAGAAGCTTCGTTGGTATCTCCACGGGGTGCGAGCTGGTACCTGGTACTGGCAAATCCTGTTTCAAATAGAAATAGTACCTAACTCAAGCCACATTAGTTTCAATATTAATTTAAAGTATCAAAACACATAAAAATAACTTGAAACGTAAGAATACCTTGAGTAGCCCCATTTAGTGGTAAAGAGATGTCAAGTGTGTCATAACAAGGCCAAAAGGGAGTGGTACTAGGTATGGAAATGGAGGTCTTTTTGATATGATGTAGGCAAAACATAGTCAAAACTGGAGACTAACAATGCCTATGCAACCTAACCCAAATCCAAATAATAAGGCCGTTCAGAATATTGATATATACAATGTGCCAGCTCTGTCTATTACCCCTATGCCTTGTGAGGAGACGAAATTAAGATTAGGGAGAATAGTCGAGCCAATAATTGAAGATGCTCCATCTTCAGAATCAGAGAAGGAATTGGGGGAAAAACCATCTGCTGATACAGAGGAGATTGATGAACCTATCATAGAATTAGCAGAACCCCCATTTCCTGAAAGATTGGAAATTATCAAAACTGTGGAATTACCATCCTTCAATCTCTTAGGAGAGTTGCAAAATCTGCATGTTAAAATTCCACTATTGCAAGCGATTAGGGATGTCCCTATTTATGCGAAGACTATGAAAGACCTCTGTATCAAAAATCCTAGAAGGAAACCTAGGGACTGCATCACAGTACACGTAGTGGGAGAATTGTCTGAACTGATGTTAGGCAAAACCCCACCTATTAATTATGGCGACCCAAGAAACCCTACAGTCACTGTCAAAATTGGGCAGACATTTATTCTCGATGTGTTAGTTGATTTAGGGGTAGCAATTAACATTATGCCAATAGAGACGACACAATTGATGCAACTCAGAACGCAAGTCCGACCTACTCCTACTGTTTTAGAATTAGCTGATTGTTCTACTATCAAACCAGAAGGAGTAATCGATGATCTAGTTATTTCAGTTGATTCATGGGAGTATCCTGCTGATTTTTTCGTACTACAACCTAAAAACCATCTGGGGGACACCCTCTAATTATAGGAATACCATGGTTAGCTACAACTGATGCTTTCATTGGTTGTAGATCTAGTTCAATGACCATCTCTGATGGCTATGATACCAAGAAACTTACCCTTTATCCTCATGCTATGCCTAGTGTGGAACCCGAAATTTCTTTATGGATGGACCTTGAGGATGGAAGCGCTCTGCCTGTGCTAACCATAGGAAAAGCCTTGAGTTTCAAAGATGAGACAGAGGATGAGATAATCAATATCTTTATCGGTGACCCCATTGCTATTACACAAAACACGTATCACTGATTGAGTAGAATCTTTGACCCTACTGCCCAGGAAGGAGTGAGCCCGGAGATGTTCTATGAAACTATTGTAAATCAAGTTAATTCAACTGTAACACCAGATCCTGAAACAACTGAATTATTTCCTAAAGTTAGTTCTAAGAGCATTGTTGTAGAAATCAAACCTGGAAAAACCATGAACATCAATTCCGATTTATCTTCTGTTGAAACTCGTCGTTTGATGAAGTTATTGATTGAACATAAAGAAGCATTTGGCTGGGATTACATGGATATGAAAGGAATTTCCTCTAAACTATGCACCCACCATATATACATTAAGGAAGAATGCTGACCCATTTGCCAACCCCAAAGGAGGATGAACCCGAATATTAAAGAGATTGTTAAGGAAGAATTCCAGAAACTTCTAAATGCCAGATTCATCTACCCTATATCAGACAGCGAGTGGGTTTCACCATTGGTTATTGTGCCTCAAAATAATGGTAAATGGAGAGTGTGTCTGGACTATAGAGCCTTGAATAAGGCCATGCAGAAGGATAATTTCCATCTTCCATTTATTGATCAGTTTCTAGACAACCTATCCGGGAAAAAAGTTTTTCTCTTTCCTAGATGGATTTAGTGGCTATAACCAGATAAAAATTGCTCCATAGGACCATGATAAGACCACCTTTACCAGTCCTTGGGGTACATTTTCCTACAAGGTTCTCCCATTTGGATTATGTAATGCACCCACCACTTTCCACAGAGATGTAATTGGTATTTTCTCTAATATGGTGAATGACTGTATGGAAATATTCATGGATGACTTTACACCTTATGGTACTGATTTCGATGAAGCTTTAGCTAATCTTGAAAAAGTGCTCAAAATATGTATACAGTCTCATCTTTCTCTAAGTACAGAAAAGTTTCATATGATGATGAGCGAAGGTGTGGTGCTAGGACTCTTCATTTCTTATGCAGGAATTTAGGTAGACCCAACCAAAATCTAGGTAATTTTGGACATTCCAACCCCATCAACTCAGAAAGAGGTAAGAAGCTTTTTAGGGCATGCTGGATATTACAGGAGATTCATTAAAAAAAATTCCAAGCTTGCCTCTCCCTTATTTTTTCTATTAACAAAAGATGTTGCCTTTAGTTGGACTGACAAGTGCGAATTGTGTTTTGTAGATCTGAAAGAAAAATTGTGCACAACTCCCATTTTGAGAGGGCCCAATTGGGTTCTGCCATTTCACATTTCTTCAGATGCCTCAGACACTGCAATTGGTGTAGTGCTAGGGAAACAGGAGGACAAAGATCCCTATGCTATCTACTACATCAACAAGAACATGGCTCCTGCTGAGTTAAATTATACAATTACAGAAAGTGAATTCTTGGCAGTAGTTTATGCGATCAATAAATTTTAGCATTATATCACCGGTTATCCTACTTTTATTCATACTGATAATTCAACAATTAAATATTTAATGAATAAACCTATTACTAATGCCCGAGTAACAAGATGGTTGTTATTACTACAAGAATTTGACATCACTATAGTAGATAGACCGGGAAAAGAAAATGTGGTTGCTGATTTTCTCTCAAGATTGAATATAAATGATGATAATTTACCTATAGATGATTCCTTTCCAGATGAACTTTTGTTTGCAGTATCTTCTCACTCACCTTGGTATGCAAACATTGTTAATTATTTGGTTGCAGGGAAGGTCCCTCGACATCTATCTCCCCGAGAAAGAAGGAATATTATTTAGAAGAGTGCTCGGTATAGTTGGATAGGGGGATATCTTTTCTACACAGGTCTGGATCAAGAAATCAGGAGATGTGTGAGGGATGGTGAAGTTTATGATCTGCTTAAAGCTTGCCATGATGGCCCTTGTGGGGGTCATTTTGCTGATAAAAGGATTGGGCATAATTTTTTTTGGATGAGCTATTTTTGGCCCACAATATTTCAAGATGCAAAGAAGTATTTCCAAGCCTGTGACAGTTGCCAACGAATGGGTTAGCCAAATCATAGGGATGAGATGCCTCTCCAGCCTCAAGTGGTGTTAGAGCCTTTTGAGAGATGGGCCATATATTTTGTAGGGCCCATTAACCCACCTTCTAATCAGAAAGTCTATATATTGGTCTACACAGATTACATGACCAAGTGGGTAGAGGCAAAGGCACTCATCAGGGCCTCAGAAGAAGTTGTCTTAGCATTTTTGTTTGAAGATATCTTTGTTAGGTTTGGAATTCCCAGAGAGTTAGTAACTGATGGGGGACCACCTTTCACATCACATGAGTTTGAAGCCCTACTCAATAAGTATCATGTTTTGCATAGAACAACTTCTCCATACCATCCCAAGGTAATGGGCAGGTGGAAAGTACAAACAAAGTCATAGAAGCTATTATTACTAAGACAGTGAGGGAACATCATAGGGATTGGTCTAATAGATTGCATGAAGCTCTATGGGCTTATCGAACGACTTGGAGGAACACAATTGGTTTTTCTACTTATGAACTGGTATATGGGAAGAGCCCTATTTTTCCCATTGAGTTCGAGATCAAAACCCTAAGAACTGCATCAACAATCAATCTAAACTTGACTATGGCACAGAAGGCTAGACTGCAGCAACTAAATGAGTTGGATGAGAAGAGTTTGGATGCTATGCATCAAACCACAGTGATTCAACAACAAAGAACCAAGTGGCATGACTGAGTCATCAAGAAGAAGTTATTCAAAAAGGGAGATTGGGCTCTGTTGTATGATTCACGCTTTAAAGAATTTCAGAGTAAGCTGCATACAAGATGGCTGGGACCTTACGAGGTAGACACTGTTTTTCCCAATGGGACAGTCAGGTTGATCATTATTGATGGATCCAATACACAGTTACTTGCAAATGGTCATCGCTTGCGCCTGTATCAGCGTCCACTTTCCAAGGCAGAATTTAAATGCAGATGTACATCTGATACAGATCATAAAATTTTAAAGGGAAAAGAGCTTGCTCCTTCCCCTTCTAAACCTTAGAACTTTTTTCTTTTCAATAAAACCTTGTATATAAATAAACTCTGCGAATTTGAATATTTTTGTTTTTGCTTAATTTTTTTATGTTTCTTTGCTATTCTAATAAATTTAGCCTAGAAGGGTATCAGGCAGTTACTTGTGTGCAGATGGATTGATGAACATCAAGGTAGATTATAGCGAAAGGAGCCGAAGGAATATTTTTAATAAGTTTAAAAAACTTCCTAAAAACTAAGGGATTCTGTGTTCAGCCGAGTTACATGTTGTTACACCTCTTTCCAACAAAATGATCATTTTACATGCTGTTACACCTTTTTCCCGACTATTTTGTCTTACATGCTGTTACACCTCTTTCCAACAAAATGATCACTTTACATGTTGTTACACCATTATCTCGACTATTTTGTCTTACATGTTGTTACACTCTTTTCCGACAATTTGGCCGATTTACATGCTGCTACACCTAATTCCACCATTCTGGCCAAAATACATGCTTATACACCTACCGATGTTATTCCTTTTCTCTATTTTACATGTCGCTTCACCCATTTTTCGCATTTCTGCCATTTTTCCATGTTGATACTCCATTAATCTTTCCCGCTCTGCTATATTTCCATGCTAAAACACTGCTGTTTTGTCATTTCTGCTGCTATCTTTTCCACTCTCTTTGTCAGAAAATGCCGCTTCATCATTACTTGAATCCACATCCGCAGATTTCTAGCTGGTCGACCAAATAAAAGACTCCACCTATACTTCACTTGTCATATCATCATTTCTCACGTTCTAGAACCATCTCTCATCATTACAGTTATTCCACGTGGATCAAATGGTGGTTGGATAGTGTGTTTATTCCAACAGTAAGGTTCGTGCAGTAAGTTATGAGGTACGATTACTAATCCTACGTGTCAAAGTGATGTAGATATGGAAGCAAGATTCAATGCTTACCTATTGGTTGTCCTAAATTCGTTAAACCATGAACCAATCAGATTAGTTGGGGGGAACGAAAAATCTACGCCGACATAACATTAAAATCCCATTTTATATTCACCTCCGCCACCTTTCGACCATGCTTATTTTTCGCCAAGACACTGTGTTCTTTATGAAATCCATGTTCGAACTTACTGTGTCTCTGGTTTAAGTGCTGGTTTCTCCTCCTTTGTGACTGTTAGATTCTAAAATGATGTCATGGGAGGATCAATTGTGAGGTATGAGCTGAAAAATCTGGATGCGTTGCTGTTACACCCAGATGTTTACCAAAAATTTCTGCAGGCTGGATGGATTTCTTATTTTGAGAAACTGCAGGGGTTTAATGAATCCAAGGTATTGGAGTTCAGTCAAAATCTCACGGAAGGGTATTCAATGGTACACGGGGTGAGGATTCCAGTGATAGAGGAAACCATGGCTGCTGTGACAGGGTTGCCGACTACAAGAGAAAGGTGGTTTAGCATAAAAACACATCTTCCCGAAGCACATAAGGGTTTTCTCGTGAACTATGAGCAAGTTCAGACCAAGGGCCGAGGTGTAGATGTAAGTTCCTTACCCATACCATGGGGGAAAGTATCAGAATTTATAAAAAGGTACATTACATGCGAGGGAAGATATCAAGTAGTTTATTTTTCTGATTTTATCCTACTGTCACATTTAAGACATCGGAAGTTGATAAACATCCCTTATTACCTTCTTCATTTCTTGCATAATATGGCTCACTTTGTCAAGAGATCAAAGCATCCCAAGAATTGTCTTTCTAATCACAGATTGATAGGGTTGTTGATTTGTAGGGGTGTGAGAATTCCTAATGACCCATTACTTGAAGTGGAAGAACAACCAAATTCTATGCATGTTGTTATGGCCGAACTAGAACAACTAAACCCTATGCCTGTAGTTGTGACTGAGCCAGCAGTTGAAAACCCAATCCCTGGACCAAGTCATGAGCATGAGCCCTCGGATGTAACAATAGTTGAAAACCCAATCCCTGGACTAAGTCATGAGCCTCAGCCCTCGGCTGCAACATCAGTTAAATCCCCCACTGTAACTGCCAATACGTCGAATCAGAGAAGAAAATGAAAAACCAGAAGAAACTCTAACACCACTCAGAGAAGCAAATTCAAAACCAAAAGTAACTTTAACACCACTCCGAGAGGCATTGAAAAAGTTGAACCAAAAGCAACTCAAAACCCTCCTGTTGCTGAGACAGAGTGTCCTGATTTTGCTGATGCTCATACCCTGCTAGATTTTGACATCAATGATACAAACCTGAGTGAGAGACTAATTGATTTTATGGAGGTACGTAAATCAAGTTTTACCTTGTGCAAGAAATTTCAAGAAACCATTGTGTCACTTCAGACCGAATGTAAACGAGTTGCAGCGGAATCATCGACTCCGCTTGATGATTCTGTGCATCACTCGTCGAGTGACGAAGTACATATTATACAAAACCCCAACATTGCAGATTTTCCTCCTTGTCTGGTTGTTGAAGAACGCCCTCCTTCTCCTAAAGAAAAGAAAAGGAAAACCCCTGTTTTTGTCTCTACGTTACCTAGGAGGAGAACTAGGTCAACAAGGTCTACTGAAGCAACATTTGGATGGAAGAATATGGAACATGAAATACCCATTCTTCATCCATTATCCTCCATTGTTAAAGAAGTGACTATTACACAAGAATAATTCCCTTCCCATAGCATGACTGTGACAATAGAACCAACCTCTTCCTAGAACTTAGCTGTTACACAAGAACCAATCATGCCAGACATAGTTGTTACAAAAGAACCAACTGTCCAGGAAGACACTGTCCCACAAGAACCAGTCATGCCGGAATTAATTGTTACACAAGAACGAACTATCATCAGTGTATTTTCCACACAAGAACCAACCATCATCAGTGTATCTGCCACACAATAACCAGTTACACAAAATAGTGAGGACAATGACGATGTGCCACTTGCTCATCTGTTTGCTCAAATTGAGAAGAAGATACAGGGTACAGAAAATTCCAGGATTACTGAACTGATGAAGGAAAATGAAAGCCTCAAAGTAGAGTTGGATTCCCTAAAGAAAGAATTGCAGGTTGATCGACAACAAAACCCAGAGGAATCAACTTTGGATATATTAGCACAAACAACAACTGTTATGAATGAAAATAGAGAGCACATGTGCTATGAATGTGGTAATATTTACTTTCAAGCAGGGTATAAAATAGTGAAAGTACTAGTCACTGGTCATGCTGAAGAACCATCCAATATCTCAATCAAGGAAGAATATGACCTTACTTCTCCACAAGAACCAATAAGGCAGAAGAAATCTCAACGTAATAGAGTAGCTGCTAGTTTACCAACAACTTTTACACAAGAACCTCTGTTACACTTACAAGTTGTAACTCAAGCAACTCAAACTGATTCTTTTCTTGAAGATAAGGAAACATAGACATATTTTTGAAACAACAGATGTTGGGGGCACACACAGGTGATTTGTTTGCTTTTTCCCATACTTGTACTTAACGATTTATCGTAGCAATTTGCACTGGAGGAGTCACTTCCCTAACTCAGATTCTGAGTGAGGCTTGAATGTGAATTGCATGAGGACATGCAATGTCTTCAGTTGGGGGGCATGTTAGGACCCAAAAATGTCCCTTTTTCACTATATCTTTTGCTCATTCAACCTTATCATTTCTATGCTAAAATGCCTAATATAACGTTTGCTAAGACCTTTTTCCCGAGGTATGAATCATTGATCTTGATTTTGTATTCTTATTTACTTAACATGTTTGATTGGTAGCATTTCTCATATTTTATCCATGAATGTTCAACTAATGATCAAAATGTGTAGATCAACCAAGTCTTGAAGAAAGATCGTTGTTGTTACACCAAATGTTACAACTGTGCGCCAATTCTGCATGCTGTTACATGACTACAACAACTGCACACCTTTCTTGGAAGCTGTTACACTTGCTGCAACAGATGCCCACCGATCCTGGAAGATGGTATATCATTCAAATCCGAATCCCGAAGACAGATCCTCAAGGTTGTTACACGTTTTGGCTCACGTTTGGCTCGAGTTGGTGATCAAAATCATTTCCAGATTTTGTGAAGATGACAGATCTTTTATATCATACGAATAGCTTGAGAATCTATGATTCTCAAGGCTGTTCTGAGTCTGCTTCAACTGAATGAATTTGTCTTTAAATAACAGAGCTTTTGTAATCATTAGGGATGAAGATTTGCTGTGGAATAGTGAAGTGAAGTGAAGTGAAGCATTTTGTATCTGAACATTTTGGTGATTTAATAAATAATTGAATTGAATTTCTGTAACTTACTGTAGTCTTTTCTAGTGGATTCAATGAGAAGGAAAGGGCCCACCTTCCTCACAACCTCCCCTCTATTGTGAGTTTTAGATTAACTGCTTTGATTATTTACAGTTGTGTGGTTTATCTGTTTATGCATTGCTAGAATACATTTGCTGTTACAGTTCAGTCCCTTTCTGTTAATGCGCATCAGTGTGTCTCATGAAAGTTAGAAACAATTGTTTTATACTGTTGGAGAATTGCTTTGAAAGTTCATTCCTTTTCTGCATTAGATTAAATCTCTGTTTTCAAGCAAAAGTAAATAGAAGTGTGAATTCCCTTTCTGCAATTAAGTAGGTGTCCTTTCAACAATTAGCACAAAACTTCTTTCTGCAAGAGTAATATAGAAGATTAGAATAGATTAGATAATTCAGGATTCTTATACACTCATCAAATTCTACTCCTAGAAATTAGATTTCAATTATGCAAGTGTGATTTCTATTCTGCAACAATATATTAGAATTCTAGTTGTGTCAACAACTTTTGTTAGTGTTCAAATTTTCAATTCCGTTTCTTTTAGTGTTAGTTTACCTTACTGCAACTTGATTAGTGTTTGCTTTCATAATCTAGCATAGACTATGCACAATTATCTTGCAATAACAAAACTTCCCTGGGTTTGACAATTTATATTGAACACCTTAATTATCTATTTATTTAGACAATTAAAGTGCCCAACACTATCCTTCCACTTTAAGTGATCCAACAACTAAGAACGGTCCCAGAGTATATCGACGATGAGGGATGATTGTGGGGTCCCAACTAGCACAACGTTTAAAACTATCGTCGAGCTCCGCAATGGAAAACTGCTCGTTGATAGTGGAACTGATGCCAACCATAGATCTATTTGGCGGGTGACGATCGAAGGTCTAGACTAATTGCAAGCTTGGAATTAGCATGTTATTTAATTCTCCTTTCACTCTCCGTAATCTATCCCTGCCGTTGATCTGGCGCTTGTGTATTCAATGGTCCTGACTTGATCTGATCATGTTTCTACAATGCGCTTTCCCTTCTGAGTTTCATCACGCCATCTCTTCTGAGCTTTGATCTTCATTCGGTAACCGTCCTGAGATTTAATCTCTGCATATCGTCCTACTGTTTGACGTCAATGACAACACATTAATGACACTATGTCCAACAATATCCCCCTTTGTCATTGATGGAAACACAACAACTTCATACATAATCTTCCCCTGTGATGATGCTTCTCTCCTTTGAAGTTACTCTCCCCCTTTGACATCAATGGAAAATGGTTGCTTCCCGTATGGTAAAGCTCTGTCTGCCTGTATACTTTTGACTTTGATTGTTTTCTCCCCCTGAATTGGTGCCAATTGATGTATTATTTTCTTGAGAGATTATATTGGAAGAGGGATTACTCCCAATCTTTGCTTGCGATATTCAAATACATCTCTGCTTAAGGGTTTTGTGAAAATATCTGCCACTTGTTCTTGTGTTGGGACATATTTCAATTTAATGTTCTTATTTTCAGCCTGATCTCTTAGATAGTGGTATTTTATGGGAATGTGTTTTGATTTGGATTGCTGGAGAGGGTTCTTGGAGAGACTTATAACGCTTGTATTATCATAGTAGATAGTAGTAGGTTATTGAAATACCATTTTGATGTCTTGTAAGGTTTGTTTCATCCATTCCACTTGTGTGCAACATTTTGTTGCTACAATATACTCAGCTTCAGTGCTAGACAAAGAAATTGAGGACTATTTCTTGCTTATCCAAGCTACCAATGATTCTCCCAAAAAGAATGCTCCTCCACTTGTACTTTTTCTGTCATCTACACAACCTGCCCAATTCGCATCTGAATAAGATTTTAAAGTAAATGAATCCTTGCTAGGGTACCACAAACCAAGATCTATGGTTCCTTTCAAATACCTAAAGATTCTTTTCACAGCTTGAACATGGATTTGTTTTGGTGCTGCTTGGAATATAGCCATTATCCCAACAACTTGCTTGACATCAATTCTGGAAGCTGTTACATAGAGTAAATTCCTAATCATTGATCTGTAGTGTTTTGGATCTACAACGTTGGACTCATCTTCCTTGCTTAGTCTACATCCAACTGTCATAGGTGTACTAACATGTTTGTAATCCTCTAACTGGAATCTTTTAAGCATATCTTTAACATACTTAGACTGGTGGATAAAGAATCCTCTTTTGGACTGTATTATTTGTAATCCAAGAAAGAAATTCAGTTCACTAAGAAAGGAAATTTCAAATTCTTGCTACATCCTCCTAGCAAAGTCCTTACTCATTTTTTCATCATCATTGGAAAATATAATGTCATCAACATATACTTCCACAATAATCATGTTATTACCAACAATTTTACAATAAAGATTGTTGTCTGCTGATCCTCTTTTGAGGCCTTGTTTTTGTAAATAAGAATCTAGCCTTGCATACCATGCTTTGGGTGTTTGTTTTAGCCCATAAAGTGCTTTCTTTAGTTTACAGACATAGTATCCTTTGTTAGTTAGTTGGAATCCTTCTGGTTGCTTAATATAGACTTCCTCTTCTAAGTTTTCGTTGAGAAATGTTGACTTGACATCCATTCGGTATACTTTAAATTTTCTGTAGCTGGAGAAAGCTAAGAACATCCTAATTGCCTATAATCTGGCTACAGGTGCAAAGGTTTCTTCATAGTCTACTCCTTCAACTTGAGCATACCCTTTACATGCCAATATGGCTTTATTCCTGATTACTTGCCCATTCTCATCCATTTTGTTTTTATACACCCATTTAGTTCCAATGATATTTTTATTTTTTGGTCTTGGAACTAGTTCCCAAGTTTGATTTTTTTTTTTCAATTTGGTCCAATTATTCATTCATAACATTGACCCAATTCTCATCTTTACATGCCTCTTTGATTGAGCTGGGCTCAATATGTGACAAAAGTGCTATTTCTGTATGATACAACAATTGTCATCTTGTGTGCACTCCATCGCTTTTATTTCCAATAATCAGTTCTTCAGGATGATTCTTTTGAGTCATTATCGAGGGTGTATTTATGTCTCTTCTTGGGGATTATTCTCTTAAATCTTCTTCTCGAATATCTTCCTCGTCTTTACTAGTATCCATATCATCCTCTTCCCTTTCTAATTTATTCTCTTCTACTTCTTCTGCTTGTGTACCAACTGACTCATCATCATTTTCATCTTCACTGTCAAGTATAGTCTCTTGATGTTTGATCCTTATTGTTTTTAAATCATCCACCTTGAAATCCGCACTCTCAACAATCTTATGTAATCTAATACTGTAGCATCTGTATGCTTTCTTGGTAGAATCATATCCAAGAAAGATACCTTCATCAGATCCAACATCAAATTTTCCAAGATTCTCATCAAGCCTTTTGATGTAGCACTTACTTCCAAAGACCTTGAAGTATTTTACCAAAGGATCTCTCCCAAACCATAGTTCATAAGGAGTCTTATTACTATTAATCCTAACCTGACCTTTGTTCAATATGTATACTGTTGTGCTTATAGCTTCCCTCCAATATCCATCGGATAATTTTGCTTCATTGAGCATATTCCTTGCAACCTCCTGAACTGTTCTATTCCTTCTCTCAACAATCCCATTTTGTTGAGGTGTTCTAGCAACAAAGAATTTTCTTTTTATTCCATGGCTTTCACGGAAGAGATCAAACTCTTTTGAGGTGAACTCACCACCATTGTCTGATATAAAACATTTGATTTTTATCTCTTTTTCATTTTCAACAAGGGTCTTAAAATCTTTGAATTTGTTAAGTGCTTCTGATTTTTCCTTGAGAAAACATACCCAACCCATTCTAGTAAAATCACCAATGGACAACATAAAGTAGGATTCTCCTTGCAAACTTTTGGTCCTTGTAGGTCCACAAAGGTCAGTGTGAACAATCTCTAAAGGTTTTGAGGTTGAATATTCTTTTGTTTTGAACCTTATTCTAGTTTGCTTCCCTAGTTGACAATGTCTACACATAGGATTTGAGGCATTTATGATCTTTGGTAAGTTTCTTACAGCCCCAAGGTTGTTGAATTTCACTAAATTGTCAAAGTTAATGTGCCCCAACCTTCTATGCCATATCCAACTTTCATCTACTAAATTTATATGACAATCCTCATTGAATTTTTTATTTAGTATATATACATTCTCGGGAGTTCTAGGAGCAGTACCAACCAATTTTCCCGAGTCCTCTCTCCTATTCTCACATTTCTGGGAATCAAAGAGGCAAAAGTTCCTTTGATCACAGGTTTGGCTGACACTTAATAGGCTAGGTTTCATTTTTTCAACAAGCAACACATTCTTGGCTTTGTGTTTGTTTCCTGTCATATGTTTTGAGCACCCACTGTCAACATACCAAAGATCTTCTTTATCTTGGGTTTTTAAGGCAATAAAACATTCCTCCTTTGATGTTTTTTCTTTCCAAATCTTCTTTTTCTCTCTAATGAACTTTGGTTTTTCTGAGACTTCCATTTATCTACAATTACTGGATTTATTTCCATAATTATGACATCTGAAGCATTCTAGGTCCCCTTCTTATAGAGGTGAAAAGGAGTTATAGTTTCTTCTTTTAACTTGATTTACTATTTGGTTATCTTTAAGGTTATAATTCTTAACCCTCATATTTTTCCTTCTATATGCTCAACAATTCATAGCTTTGTGTCCGAAAATAGAGCATGCAAAGCAATAACCATAGAAAATGTGAGGATACTTGGTTTGATAAACCTTCTTTGGTGTTGTCTTATATGCCTTCTTGATGGGTGGAAGTAGTCCTCTGGAGTTCTGATCATTACTTGTCTTCTCTTCATCTTTCTTCTTGAATGTACTAAGGAGAGAAGTTGCATAAGATTTTGAGTTAACTTGGTTTTCTTCTTGAGAATAACCTATTCCATTTTTATTACCTGAATCCCTTTGTGTGGTAATAATCTTATCTAATATTTTAGAGCTATTTTCATATCTTGTTTGAATGAGTTTTGCATCAAGTTATTTTCTTAGGTGAACTATTTCTGCCTCCATTCTTTCACAGGTTATTTTTTTTTTCTTTAAGAGACTTTTCTAGATTTTCCTCCATCCTATTTGCTTCTAGGATTTGGTTTTTCAGGTTGCTCATGAGTTTCTCCATCTCTTTTTCTTTTTGTTCATGTTTTTCCTTTTGTTCAACTACAAAACTTTTCAGCTGTCGATATTTGGTTTTGTATCTTCTTAATTCATCCAAGGCACTGAGAATTTCTTCTTCCATATTAACCTTTGCTTCAACTTTTGTCTCTTCCTCATGCTCAATTTATTCTATCTCATTAGGCTCTTCAATACCTAGAAAAAGGACTTCATCATCATCACTGTCACTAGACTTTGATGAACTACTGTTTTCTTCTTTTGAGTAAAAAATCTTTTTCCCTTTGTAAAACGTTTTCTTGTAGTTGGGTTTTTCCTTCTTCTTGTGTTGTTTATTTTTGTCCTCTTCATCTTCAGGGCCCTCCTTGGGATAGGGACACTTGGAAGCAAAATGAAAAACCTTGCCACAATTAAAACATTTGAAAGGCAACTTGCCTTTGTACTTCCCTCATCCTTTCTGAAGTTTTTTAATAAAATTTGCTTCTTCTACATCAGATTCTTCATGATGGATGGATTGAGGTTTTTGCTTTTGCTTTTTTGTTTTCTTGATCACCTTGAAGGCTGCCTATCCTTGTGGGAGGTTCTCATGACCTAATCTTAGCTCATAGGCTGTGAGGATTCCATACAATTCATCCATGGTGAGTTTATCTAGATTTTCTCGATCTTCAAGAGCGGACACTTTAGGATTGTATAGAATAGGTAGTGTTCTTAGTATTTTTTCAACTAGATCATTGTCTGACACTTCTACTCCCAAACCTATGATTGCATTAACAATATTATCAACTCTTTTGAAATACTCTAAGATATTTTCTTCATCCTTCATTTTTATACCTTCATATTGTACTCTGAGAGTCTGGAGTTTGGTCCTCTTTACCTTGGAATCTCCTGCATATATAGTTTCCAATTTATCCCAGAGCTGTTTTGCATTATTACAGTTTAATACTTTAGCAAGGATTTTCTTACTCAGTCCATCTTGTAGTGTGTTTAAAGCCTTTGCATGTTGACAATTTTTTTTCTTGTCTTCTGCTTTTATGGGAGTGGCTTTTGGAACATCATATCCTTTTTCAACTAATGTCCATAATTCTAGTCCAATGGACATCAGATAGATTTTCATTCTAACACTCTAGAAGACATAGTCTTCACCATCAAATTGGGGGATTTTTGATGACATCTTCAACTGCTGATCCATTTTGATGTATATTTCTCTTCAAGTGATTTAAACCTTTTGTGAAGAGACCTGCTCTGATACCAATTGAAGGATCAGATCCTATCACTAAGAGGGTGTGGGGGGTGAATCAATGACTCAATAATTTGTCATTTTTTTTTTAATGCAAACACAAATTTTAACACACTATTTATCGTGGAACCCAATTGGGAAAACCACAAACACTTTTCTATTAATTACAAAATTTTGTTTTACATATTACATAGACGAAAAATGTTCTCCCTTTTAGATCAACACCAACTGATCATGATGCACCCACACCCTTGTTCACCAACACCAAGTAGTAGGA
>ML805668.1:208460-232826 GCA_009831015.1 Picea engelmannii
TACTCTAAGATATTTTCTTCATCCTTCATTTTTATACCTTCATATTGTACTCTGAGAGTCTGGAGTTTGGTCCTCTTTACCTTGGAATCTCCTGCATATATAGTTTCCAATTTATCCCAGAGCTGTTTTGCATTATTACAGTTTAATACTTTAGCAAGGATTTTCTTACTCAGTCCATCTTGTAGTGTGTTTAAAGCCTTTGCATGTTGACAATTTTTTTTCTTGTCTTCTGCTTTTATGGGAGTGGCTTTTGGAACATCATATCCTTTTTCAACTAATGTCCATAATTCTAGTCCAATGGACATCAGATAGATTTTCATTCTAACACTCTAGAAGACATAGTCTTCACCATCAAATTGGGGGATTTTTGATGACATCTTCAACTGCTGATCCATTTTGATGTATATTTCTCTTCAAGTGATTTAAACCTTTTGTGAAGAGACCTGCTCTGATACCAATTGAAGGATCAGATCCTATCACTAAGAGGGTGTGGGGGGTGAATCAATGACTCAATAATTTGTCATTTTTTTTTTAATGCAAACACAAATTTTAACACACTATTTATCGTGGAACCCAATTGGGAAAACCACAAACACTTTTCTATTAATTACAAAATTTTGTTTTACATATTACATAGACGAAAAATGTTCTCCCTTTTAGATCAACACCAACTGATCATGATGCACCCACACCCTTGTTCACCAACACCAAGTAGTAGGAGGCTTTAACCCCCTGTTTAGTCAACTACAACTGACAAGGAAGCACCAACTCCCCTGTAGGCACCAACCTGCCCTTGCACCACCCAACCACCCTTAATTTCTGAATCTGGAAAACTTCTGCAGCATGTCTTCATTACTTATCTCTCTGCTTCTATGATTTAATATATCTTCTGATTCATAATGCAGAGACACTTTCTTCTCACCATTCTTTCTCGTTTATATAATCTTCAAAACGACGTGAGTTATAAAGTATTGTTTCCTTTTGTTTGGACCATCACACCTCTTCATTTAACTTAACTATGATCATTGCAACTACTGCAAAAATCGAGTTCTGCTGAGGCGCTTCCTTCAAATCATTACATATGACCAACAACGCAAAACCACGGGCTTATCAACTTAAGCGATGTATTATCTTTTGCCTTTATTTGTCTTATTCCATATGACCACATGCGATGACCAGGCACTAGGCCAAGCGATTGCCTGATCACTTATCAGAATCAATGGTCACATTTTAATCTCCCAATGAGATAGATGACTGTCGGCACTTCGACACTTTGTCCTTCGCAACTTCCAGCCTATTTACAAATATCCCGATGAGTTGGATGACTGTCGGCACTTCGAGACTTCGTCTTACGTGACTTGCAACCTCTTTACAAATCCACTAATGAGTTGGACGACTGTCGGCACTTCGACTATTCCACTTACGCTATCTTTCCACTGTACTTGATCAATGGTCGAGAATGCTCCCGAAGTGTCCTTCAGATCGAACGACTTATGTCCACTTCGAGAATTAGGTCAGTTGCCGGTGGTGAAACTCCCGAAGTAAAAACTCTCGGAGTGATGTAACTTGCTGACGTCACTTTTTGACATGGCACGAGACGAGTGGCTGTCACGTGTCACTCAGATTCGTGATTTACACATACATGAAATGTCAATTTCATCTTGACACTTGTGATCATATGATTACGCCACGTGTCCTTGCTGATGTCATTGTTGATGACGTGGGCTCTCAATGTGAGTGCTACGTGTATTAACCTCGTGACTTCGGAATTTCGACCTTCGAGTGATTTTACATTTTCTCAACTCCATTTCGTCGAAGTGGTCAGCGTTGAAGTTGACCATCATCCTGATTCGATGGTCACTATGTATTGTCCAGATCTAATGATCCTTATTCATTTTGGCCTTCATAAATTTGGGTAATTCGATTTCTCCACTTCCCAATTCTTCCGAAGTGTAACCTCCTCACAACTTTTAACCCGAAATGAAATGTTGTTTATTAATCATGATCATAGATCGAAGGATCTGTTAGCACTCTGTAAATTTCCAAGAGGTTGACACAGAAGAAATCCACAAAATGTAACTTTATCCAACCACTTTTGAAGCTGGGATCTATCCCTTCCAACTTTAGAGAGGGATCTCTCTATATGATTTAGCTATGTTTCCGACTTTAAATATTAGGCTAGGTAAAGAGATAGGTCGTTTTTGTTGTCAAAGTGTTTTTTCGAATTTGGTTGAGACAGTCTACACATCCATTGGGCTATGGGGTCTGTGTTTGATAAAGTATGAAATACAAACCAGAAACGCAAAGGGAAAACTTTCGCAGGGCGAGATAATATAATCACTGGATCTCTTAGTAGCTTAAATGATGATTAGCAGAAAAGATAAGAAATATAATTTCAACAAAGAAGCAGTTAAGAATTCCTTTTTTGAAAATACCAGAAGAAAAACACTAAAATCTTTCGAGTCAGAAACAGGGTATACGAGATAAATCCTCCAACATTCATTACTCTTAAAGATTAGAATTAGAAAACAAGATGATTACGAAGCAAGAATAACATTCAACTTAGAGAGAAAACATCACCAGTGAATACACACAAGAATCCTGTAAAAGTGCCTCCTTTTATTAATGGAAGATCTCTTCAAAAATATTACAGTATGATAGCGTCAGGGTGTGAAGATCAACAACCCCTAATACCTCGAAAGGTGAAATATTTATAACTCAAATTACAAACGTTCCTGTCATAAATGACCAGGACGTGCTAAATCTATTTTTAGCCTAACTAATTTAACAAATTTCCTAAATCTAGGAACTGCTTGATGACTTGGTGTAACTGCACGCTGATTTCTGGGTAGACCGTTGATGAAGCCTCTGCACGACCTCATCTGACTGGACGAATGAATGGACCTGGACAACTCATCTACTAATCGATCAGATCGCAAAGTTCCTCCCATCTGAGATGACTGGGCACACTGACTTTGAGAAGTCTTCGATACACTTCGTCCATTTCTGTGTACTTGGAGAATGTAGGCTTGGTGAGGAAGATGTATCGAATCTCGTGTTGGATGCTGATGTCCCACTGGAGGGCATCAAGGAATTCCTTAATAGTGATGCTCCCTTGAATCCCTGTAAACTTTGAACTGTCCTTAGACACATAAGCCAATCTCTTCTTGTAATCTGGGAGTGTCATCAATTTATCATTGATCACTTTCAGACCAGGAAGGCCCTTCTTCTGGAGAGCCCCAATCTTACTGAAGAATCTTTGTACCCCCAGGTCCATGGTCTGAACCTTTTCTTCTAATTGAAGCATTAATCCTCTCTTGGTCAAAACTCTTTTGACCTCAAGGATGGTCTTTGTTCTGTCCTCGATCTTCAGCTCTTCTAGCTCTTCTCTGGTATTAGAATTGAGGAACTTGATGATATCATTCGCCTGTGTTGGCATCTCCCCCAATTCTACTCTGATCTTCTCGATGGCCTGTTTGCTCCTCTGGACCAATTCGTTTTGCTCAAACATGATCTATATCATTGGCAATATCTCATTCATGGACTTAGTGATGTCTGTCCATACACTCTCTTTAACCTCGGCCAATGTCTTGCCTGCCACTGTCTGCTTCCGGAGCTGCTGTAACTCCTGCTTGAGCTGCTCTGTTACCTGCTTTTCCTTGGATAGGCTAGTCTGGAAGGAAGATTTGAGTTCCTGCAGGTTCTCAATCTCCTTTTTTAGCCTGCTGATCTCTGTCTCCTGCAGGTTCATCCTTTCCATGGACTCAACCAGATCGACTGTCTTCTCCTCAGATGTCGATGGAGTCGTGGACGGGACTGCTGTTACTGATGCTGTGCTCACTCCCGCAATTGGGATAACACTCAATGGAATGACTTCCATTGGCTTCAACTGCTCTTTCTCTTTTAACATTTTCTCCATCTCAACTTCCATTTCTCTAAGCTGTGCGTTCTACGGCATGAGCAGCTTTAGCATCTCATCCTTCTTGCCTTCTTTCTCTGCTATCTCCTTTGCCTGCGAGTCCTCTATGGGAGGGAGCTTCAGTTGTTTCCTCAAGGATTCTATATCAGCGTTCTTCTTCTTTATCATTTCCTCCGCTGCTTTGACGTTCGAAGGGTCATAGCCGATCTTGAGGACCAACTCCTCCAAAGTTTTGATTCTATTGTCCTTTGCAAAGGATGATATCTTCTCCATCTTTAGTTGTGTTTGAACATTGTTCAGGGACACCTGGAATTTCGAAGCAACAGTAGAAGCATGTGACAGAGTGTAGAAAACCATTTCTCCTGTCTGCTTGTGCAGATCCATCTAATCGGCTGGGTGCACGTCCTTCGTCTGGAATTCGAAGGTGGCCCTCTTGTAGTTGGTGATCACCTTGGGATCTGGTACCTATGCCTGGAGGAAGGCCATGTGCATTCTGCCCTTTTCTGTGTTGAATGCAGACATAAGATGATGCTGCGCAGTCGACGTCTGCTTCCAAAACTGAGCGCAAGTACTGCTGGTAAGGGTCTGGTTCTTTTTCTTGATGAACTCGTACTTCTCGAAGATGCTCAACTCTGGCCCAGTCTTGCCTGGCTGAGTGTCCAATGGGGAGTCTGTGGATTTCTTCGGTAATGTTGGGGTAATGTCCTTATAGAGGCTCGAACCGAAGGGTGGAATAACAAACTTGGTCACTGTGGTAGGCAAGGCTTCTTTTTCCCCTGTCGGGCCAGGGGCTGACGAAGTCTTAGGCCTCTTAGTGTGCAGCTGGAACTCCTCGGAAGATACCTTAGTGACAGTCGGAGATAAATCCTACCTCGACCTCTTCTCTTTTGGGAGCTATGGCGTGGTCATTGGTGGCACAGTGGTCGGGGGAGCCTGCTGTTCCACTTCAATCAATGTGTTGGGCTCCCAGGCTGTCTGATTTGCAAACTTCTCGATTTCAGGCCTAGACACATGAATGTAAGGGATATTTTTGTTCTTCACCCTCATCTCTGAAATGATCCCACATGGACCATAATGCCATGGGAAGCTTAGGAATAACTTCATTTCTCTCAGCATCCGGTCCGCTTCTTCCCCGGTGCCATGACTGTTGCAGATGAAGGAGCCAATCTGCCCCTTGATTCTAAGTTGCTGCTTTTTCTTCAAAGACACAAAATGAATATCATATGAATTCATAATCTGTCTTATATACTCTAAAGCAAAGATTCTGATCGACAAATACTTGGGCAGCTTATAAGGTGCCAACTCACACCCGTATACTTTGATATCAGTATGATTTTGATACAGGTACCAATCCCCGATCTTTGTGTTGTCCGAGAGGTGTAGGATCCTCTGAACTTCATCGTTTATTCGAGGCTCAGGCCTGCCACCTAACATGCTTACCATGGGGTGGTAGAACATATCGATGAATGCCTTGAAGCTATACTCTGTGGAGTTGTGCTTCAGCAAGGAGGTCCATGCTGTGACAGCCTGAGGTCTACCATCTGCATCCATCTTCTGCATGGAAAATGACAACTTATCCGCCTGAAAAAAAATGAACAAGTAGGCTAATATTGATGAATATCTGAACATGCCTTCCGTGCCAAAATTCACGAATTGTTCGTGAATATTGTCTGCCAAGAATGTGCTGAAATCAAACTGGGTGGTGGGTTTTCATCAGTGGAGAAAATGGATTGAAAACCCAAAATGGGTTCATCTATCCACTGGTCAGAATAGTATCCTAACAAAGCACAAAGGGAAGAAATGACCTGGTTTCCCTTAGTGGAGAACATGGACGACGGGTAAGGGGGATTTGTGGAAGGGAATTGAGCGGATGTGGGAAGGAAAAGCTCGAATATTTGAGCTCTTTGGGGAAAAGTCATTTTCTGATACAACTCTGTAAGGATTTCCAGGTTGAAAGGAGACGCAGAGTCGGCTCGGGGGATTTGCATCATCTGGTCTATGGACTGGGGCGTGATGAGGAAAATGATTTCTCCGCACGAGGAGATGACAACTCTTTGTTCGGGAATATAGTGGGCTTGACACTTAAGCGCGAACTCGGGAAAATGGTGGATCTGGGGAAAGAGGTAAAGAGGTAAATTGGACTCCCAGAGTCCAATTTCATCGCTCTGGTCCAGGAAAACTTCCCTGAGCCATGACTGGAGGTCTGAGAAATCAAAGTCGCATTTGGTATAAACGATTAATCGGTCTTTGTCGACTAGTGGGATCTTGTCCAGGTCGACAGGAGGCGGGAGAAACAGATTCTCCTCTCCTTCTATTTGTTTGGATTTTGGCGACATCTCTGCAACAGTACCTGCAATAAACACAACGTTAGTGGGGGCGACTGACTGTGGATGAGGGCGACGGGATGTAATGGAGGAGTAAGTGATGAGTTTCTCTGGTGCGACAGGCGAATAGCGAAAATACGAGAAATAACGGTAGTTTTATTTACACTGGGGTCGGTTGGGTGCGGGAGACAGGTCAGCGGGATAACAGATAGGTTATCCAGTAATAAATGGACAACGGGTCGGTTGGAGGTGAGATGGTAGGTGACGGTGGCTGAAAGATATGGACGGATGACATGGTGGCTAGGGATTGGAGGTAAAAGTTGTAATAAGGGGCTTTCCATGAGTGAAAGGGGGGAGGGGACTGACAACAGTTATGGGATGTGACTAACTCGGGAAGAAGTGGAAGGTGACGTCCATAAGTGACAGGGGTTTGTCAGATAGCAGACGATGAAGGGACTTGGGGGCAAATAGATTGATGCCACGTATAACCAGGGACCCGCCAGAGGGAGATTACCATTCTGGACCCCCCCCCCCTCAGTTAAAAATAGATCATCCAGGGGGGTCCGAAAACCATTTTGGGCCGTTGATATGCGTGCCTGTATCTGAGCCGTAGATCTAAGCGCTCTCTTTATTACTCATTTCGGACCCCCTCCCTCTATTAAAGGCAGAACAAACGGGGGGGTCCAGAATCCAATATTGACCATTGATTTAAGCGCTCAACCCTGGGCCGTCCAGATGCACGCAAATGTTATCGGCAATTCCGGACCCCCCCCGGTTAAAAGCAGAATGGTCGGGGGGGTTCGGAATGCTCTGTACACCGTAGATCTGGGTGCCGCGAGCAAGACCATCGATATGTGCAGGGAGCATAAATGGGGGGCGGAGAATACATGCGCTGGGAAAACTTAGGATAAATGCAATTTATGGGTTTTCCCCAAACTTTTCAAGTAGACACCACCATGGGGCTTTGACCAAACGATCTTCTAAGCATATGAAACATGGTGCTACATTGACATCAAGCTGGTTTTATTGGAATGGAACCATAAAGCAACTAGCCTACACACTAACCTATCTTCCTATGACAATTAACCCAGATTAAACTGTTGGGTTAAGAATTTACTCTACCTTGGGGCTACCTGGCCAAGATTAGACAGTCTGGCCAGATTTATTCACTAATCTACCTAGACACTTTGGCTAATATTAAAATGTTTAGCCAAATTCATTCACTACCCTATCAACATCAAATTTAAAAAGAACTTGGCCATGCTTGAAAGGTATGGACCAAGTTACTATTATTACATGGGGCTTTTATTGAAATTCTTTTATGCCCTCTTTTCTTTCTTTCTTTTTCCTTTTTTCTTTTCTTTTCTTTCCTTTTCAAATTATTTGCAGAATGAAACATCATTTGTCAACAAAAACACTAGAGACAGATAATATCCCAGTCACCAGTTGATCCTATATCTTATAGGGTGATAACAACGTCTCCAGTTGATTAGAGGATGGTACTTGCCCTGTGAGGTGCCAAGAATCCTGGTCCCTGTCGTTCAGAAAATTTCTGCCTAGTAGCCTTCGTCGATTGATAAGCTTTATTCTCAAAAATGGGAAGAACAATGGTCAACAACTTAGGGCCTTCTCTTCGGGCTTCAACCAATAGACTAATGTTCTTCACTCAGAAAATGCAGGTGAAACATAGAAATAAAAATGGTATGTACAATGGAGAGTGAAAACTCAAATCTCTAATGAGGGGGCACATAATGTTTCAACATTCTGCCATTCACAGGTCCTCCTGGTAGATCTGTCCCATCATCGTTGTTTAGCAAGAAAGCATTGTTTCCTCTGAAAGCTTGGATCATGTATGGTCCTGTCCACAGACTGCCAAACTTTCCATGCTTTCCCTTGTCTTCATTTATGGCATCCCATCTCAGCACCATATCTCCTAGCTCGAAATCATCTTCCTTGGTTCATTTGTCAAAGATCTTCTTGATGTTTTCTTGGATTACTTGAGTCTTGTTGAAAACATCCTCCCTAGACTGCTGCAAATGGATCATCTGGTTGATCCTTCTTTGTGAGTCATTTGGCTCAGCTTGTACATCTTGAAGCAACTTCATGACGAGGATTCCTAAAGAAGTGGGGAAAACTGCCTCTGTTCCATAGACCGACTTGTATGGTGACATACCAATTGACCTTTTGTTGGTTAGTCTGTCAGCCCATAACGCAAACACCAACTTGTTGTGCCATGATTTCTTGTTTTCCTGCAATGTTTTCTTGATGATATTTACTAAGGTTTTGTTTGAAGATTCCGCCATCCCATTCCCCTGAGGGTAGTAGGCTATGGAATGCCCCAAACCAATGTGATACTGGTTGCAGAAATCTATGAGCTTCTTCGACCGAAAAGCAGCTGCATTATCGGTTATAATATTTCTAGGACATCCAAAACGAGACAAAATATTATTTTCAAGGAATTTGATAATAACAGAGTCAGTGGCTTGCCTGCTTGGTACTGCTTCAATCCATTTGGTAAAATAATCGATGGCAGTGAGAATCCACCTGTGCTGGCCTGAAGATGGGGGGTGTATTTCTCCAATGAAGTCGAGTCCCCATTGCTGGAAAGGGGCCTCAACTGAGATCAGTTTCAGAGGTAGAGGGAGGAGTTTCCTTTTGCCTTCAAATAGTTGACATTGATGACATGCAGTTACCTTTTGATGCACATCGGCGAACAGGGTGGGCCAATAGAATCCTGCTCTGAGTATTTTGTTGGCTGTGACCTTCCAGTTCAGATGACCACCACATTCTCCTGCATAAAACTCTTGTAACACTTTATCGGCTTCATCTTTCAATAATTAATCTAACAGAATGCCTCCAGGATCTTTCCAATACAAATTGCCTTCTAGAATACAAAATTTTAAGGCTTTCAACTTTAAAAATCTAGCTTTAGTCTTAGTCAAACTAGGGGGAGCTTGTAGATTTTGCAAAACGAATATAAGGTCTGCGTACCATGGAGAGTTGAGAAATACCTCTCTCACACTTGGAGTCGCCATCTTGCCCTGTTCATCTGCTTCAGCTAAAAAATTAATGTCAAGAGCATGAAAGTTAGATTCAACCATTAATTTAGCAAGGCCTTGACCTTTGATTAGTTTGGTAGGCTTAATCTCTATGTCGTATTCTAGGATGACAACAATCCATTTGCCTCTTCTTCCATCCGGATTGTCTTGTGTCAAGATGTCCTTTACTACAGAATTCAGAACATATGCTATGGTGTGGGAATGGAGAATGTAGACCCTAAAGTCTTTTATGGCTTTCACCAAAGCGAAAGCTTGTTTCTCCATTATCTTGTAATTCAGAGCAGCGTCTCTCAATGCTTTACTAAAGAAAGCTATGGGCTATTCATACCCTTCGTTGTTCTTTTGCAGTAACACCGTTGCTATAGTATGTTCGGAAGCGAATGAAAACAGATATAAATCTTTGGTAAAATCGAGACTGATTAAGACAGGGGCCTCTGTGAGTGCTCGTTTGACTTGTTCGAAAGACTGTCTGGACTCAGAGTCCCATTTTATTTTTACATCTTTTTTAAGCATATTTGTAATGTTTCTAAGGAGCTTGGCCAGATTGGGAATGAATCTTCGTAGAAAGTTTATTCTCCCGATAAAAGACTGTAGTTCTTTAAGGTTTCTGGGGTGTTCTAGTTTTTGTATGGCCTCGATTCTGCTGGGGTCTATTTTGATTCCATCCTTTGAGATGATGTGTCCTAGAAGTTTGCCTTCCTCTAGCCCGAAAAGGATTTTCTTAGGATTTAAAGAAATCCCAAACCTTCTACATTTCTCGAAAACTCGTCTGAGGTGCCGTAGGTGTTCGTCATCAGATCGGGAAAACAAAGTTACATCATCTAAATAGACGACAATAAACTTACCTGATTCTTACACGAAGGCAATGTCCATAGCCCTCTCGAAAGTGGCTCCTGCGTTCATCAGACGAAAAGGCATTTTCACATACATGAAAGTGCCCCATGGCGTGGTGAAAGCGGTTTTGTCTTGGTCATTTGGGTGAACTAGGACCTGATTGTAACCCGAGAAACCGTCTAGCAGAAAAATCCGACTGGATCCGACCACCCTTTGTAGGATGTGGTCCATTTTCGGCAAGGGGTAATTATCCTTTAGGGAGACTTTATTCAGATTTCGGAAATCTATGCAGAGTCTGATTTCCCCAGATTTCTTACGTGTAGGGACCAAATTAGAGACCCATTTGGAAAAACGCAAAGGGACTATGATTTTGGCATCGTACATTTTTTTTATTTCCTTTTCTATCAGAGGGAGCAACTTGGGATTTATCCTCCTAAGTTTCTGCCTAAACGGTTTTTGGTCTTCTTTTATTGGAATCCTGTGCTGTATGATGCTGGTATCATAAGCTTTCAAATCCTCATAGCCCCAGGCAAAAACATCCGAATATTCTTTTAACAGCTCAATGTATTTGAGTTTTTTCTCTGGGGGTAATGATTTTGACAGTTTGACTATCCTGGGTTTCTCTCCAGTCCCTATATTACAGTCTTCTACCTCTTGTCTGTGGGCTTCGATTTTTGGTTTTTTGGCTACGTCGTCAAAATCAAACAAATCCTCTAAAGGTACTAGACCTCTAGGAAAAACATTGCTTTTCAAATGTAAAACATCAGCATCCATTTCGTCATCGCCTAATTCTCCTGAATCTATGCTATTTACACTATCAATTTCAAAATCAGAACTATTTACATTTTCACCTTCGTTCTCTAAATCTATATTTGTACATTCAAAATCGTTTTTACACTGTAGAAAGTCTTTGATTTGATTGTCATTACCAAACACCTGCTAGTACCTGATATTGTCGGGAATGGTTGGTCTGCATTTCACCTCAACAGTGTATGGGCGAGTCGAGCGGAAAGGAATCTTACAGGTTGTTGTTGTCGTAGCCAATCCGTCTGCCATAATGTTTTGTCCCCTCGGCATTACCTGCAAGTCAACTTCAGTGAAACATCTAAGGGCATCTAGAACAACATTCCTATAAGCTCTAAGACGTGGGTGTTTCGCAACGTACTCTCCTTTGATTTGCTTGATGATCAATTCAGAATCACCTCTTACCATAATCTGTTTAGCACCAACTCTTTTCAAAAGCTTCAGACCGAGCATCAAGGCTTCATACTCGGCAACATTGTTAGTGCATTGGAAATTTAACTTGTAAGAATGGTTTTTCGAATACCCATTTCTGTGATTATGCAGCTAGACTCCTTCTCCAGCTCCTTCTTTGCTCACCGCTCCATCAAAATCCATGCTCCAGAAATCAGCGGGTAACTCTTCAGTTATCACGTTCTTCATCCTTGCTACCTCAATGATTTCTTGGCCTTCATCCTGACTGGATGTATCTTCTTCCAGCCGAGTGTCTTGCTCTCCTGTGTCACCATCGTTGTACAAGATAAAAGAATCCAAGTTAGAATGCGCGGAGTAAAGAGGATAGTTGTGCGGATTTTCTTGGCTACTGACCATGTACTTCATCAATGTTTCTTTGTATAACCTTCTTTGTTGCCCGAAAACTGGGATAGTGGCATAAGACATATCTAGATGCAGGGTACCTCTCAACTTATCCCCCCAAGAATGGGAAAGCAACATTCCATACTTCGGAGGGATGTCTGCGACTACCACGTCCATGACCATGCTCTTTGCAGGAATCTGAACCAGTGTGATACATAGGTCCTTAATCAAACCAATACATCTAACTTTACTGGAGTCAAATGAGTGTAAATCCTTATAAGGTCTGGTGACCTCCAGTCCCAGTTTCTCCATTACTGCTTTAGGCATCAGATTGTGAGAAGCACCCGAATCCAACATAGCGTTATGCAAGATCAGGTCATGTATGTTTAGATTGATGTAAAAAGGAGCGACCTCACCAGTATCATGTTGACCATCTACTTTAGGTCCGAACAGAAGCTCGAGTTGATCATCAGTAAGGTTCACAGTGTCTAAATGATTTGCTAATCCAATGGTTAAGGCCTTCGTGCCTATGTCAGGTTCAATGGTCAGTGCTTTAATCACCTGTGAACGATAAACGTCTTTGTTCATCAACTCAGAAAGTGGGATGCAAATTTTTACTTTGGCCAATTCCCCCTCAAGGCTGAAAGGTGTGGGAGCTCTGCCCTGGCTCATCAATTCTGGTTTGTCCACCATATTCTTTTGTTCCGGAGTACTTGGTGGATTAATAGGTGAAACCTCAGGCTGAGACGACCTTTTCAGAATAGAAAGGTTTTTCTTCACGGAAGCTTCGACAGTTCTCTTTTCAGGAATCTTCTCGACAGCTGGCTCAAAGGCCTTCTTGGTTTCAGCTACTTTCTTTGTTTCAACCGTCTTTTTTGGGGAACTACCTTCTCTCTTTTTACTCTGCAGATTATACTATCGGTGTACCTCCAAAATGGCATTTTCGAACGCCTGTTGTTCTGCATCTTCAACTTCTTCACTTACTTTTGTTTGATTGAGAAGAAAAAGTTCTTGCTCTTCTTGGGTAAGGAAAATAACTTCGTTGTCGTGAATGCCCATGAGATTTATGTGAGTATCCTCCAGTTCTTCGATTACTTCCTCCCCTTCATCAGCATAATTTTATTGCAGGGGAGGTCTGATCTGCTGATCCGACCCTCTCTGCTCTCTTTGATCCCTAGGATCTCTCTGTTTGATTTGAGGAGGGTTTCTCCTAAAGTTAGGGTTCCGAACCTGGGGAGCTGGTGGATTTTCTCTCGGAGGATTTCTGTCAGACACAGTAAGTCTTTCCATCATTCTTTCCACTGCTCTGGCCAAAGAATCCAATTTGGAATCTGAGGTCGACGTGGAAGGTTCTTCTTTAATTGTGACTCTCCTCTCTGACCTCTTACGTGCCCTTTTTGCCAACAAATTAGCCTCCACACTTATAACACTTTTTTGCATGTCTTCCAGGGTGGTAGAATTTCTCTCCCTTAGTTGGTATGACATGTCAGTGTCAAAACCATCGTGGAATTTTATCAATGCCAAACCTTGTGGAGGGTTGATTTCAGCTGGGATTGCGTTGTACAGGTTATTGAAATGAGTGCAGTAATCTTGCACTGTCTCACCTTGATTTCTTCTAATATTTTCATATTCCGACAAGATTTGCAGAGGGTTTTTCTTTACCTCCCATCTGTCTAGAAAACTCCTTTGGAATGCGGTAAGGTCAAGGATTGAAGCGGTACACAACCCTTTGTACCATTTTTTAGCGTCCCCTGTCAAACTTTGGGCAAACAATCTCATTTGAACGTCAGCTTCATCTACTTCATGCAGATCATAATAATCATTCATTTTATCTACGTGCTGTTGTGCACTCAAAGGCCCTGTTGCATCGAACTGTGGAAGTCTTGTTTGATAGTCTTGGGGCATGGCATGTAGAAGCGCATCCAACACCAAGGGAGCATATCGAACTTCCATGATGGGTGGAGGAGGTGGAACGACAACCTGGATGATCGACGAGGTAGCGACTGAAGACGAGGACGAGGATGGACTGGATAGCATGGAGGGAGTGATTTGCGGTTTCGTAGTGGGAGACAAAACTTCAGGGGTTCGGGGTTGTAAAACGGTTGGGTCGAAAATGATTCCAGTCACAAAACTATCAGACCGTGTCCTAACCAGGCTTTGATGTGGAAAGGTATTAGGGTCAGGGTTTTGAAAGGTAACATGTTCCCCTGAAAAGGAAAGGGACTTATGCAAGGACGTATGACTCACTGAGCCTTCAGCTATGGCCGTTTTCCTGAGCAACTGTTCGGGGTTATCTGTCACTATCGCAGGTTCTGGGTCTGGATGAGATCGAGTATATACTCTCTTGGGAGCCATAATTCTTTTTGGTTTTTTATATATATAATTTTTAATTTTGTGAGTCCGAAAATAATATATACAAAGTTTAATCAACCTCTAAACATTACTTTCTTCTCAAATTTGAAATATTCCATGAACAAACTTTCTTTTTAGGGAAAATAAAACGTGAAATTATCAATTTTTAGTTCTATTCCCCAGTACGGTCGCCACCATGTTAGCACTCTGTAAATTTCCAAGAGGTTGACACAGAAGAAATCCACAAAATGTAACTTTATCCAACCACTTTTTAAGCTGGGATCTAGCCCTTCCAACTTCAGAGAGGGATCTCTGTATATGATTTAGCTATGTTTCCAACTTTAAATATTAGGCTAGGTAAAGAGATATGTCGTTTTTGTTGTCAAAGTGTTTTTTCGAATTTGGTTGTGACAATCTACACATCCATTGGGCTATGGGGTCTGTGTTTGATAAAGTATGAAATACAAACCAGAAACACAAAGGGAAAACTTTCGCAGGGCGAGATAATATAATCACTGGATCTCTTAGTAGCTTAAATGATGATTAGCAGAAAAGATAAGAAAGATAATTTCAACAAAGAAGCATTTAAGAATTCTTTTATTGAAAATACCAGAAGAAAAACACTAAAATATTTCGAGTCAGAAATAGGGTATACGAGATAAATCCTGCAACAATCGTGACTGTTAAAGATTAGAATTAGAAAACAAGATGATTACAAAGCAAGAATAACATTCAATTTAGAGAGAAAACATCACCAGTGAATAGACGCAAGAATCCTGTAAAAGTGCCTCCTTTTATTAATGGAAGATCTCTTAAAAAATATTACAGTCTGATAGCGTCAGGGTGTGAAGATCAACAACCCCCAATACCTCGAAAGGTGAAATATTTATAACTCAAATTACAAACGTTCCTGTCATAAATGACCAGGATGTGCTAAATCTATTTTTAGCCTAACTAATTTAACAAATTTCCTAAATCTAGGAACTGCTTGATGACTTGGTGTAACTGCACGCTGATTTCTGGGTAGACCATTGATGAAGCCTCTGCACGACCTCATCTGACCGGATGAATGACTGGACCTTGACAACTCATCTGCTAATCGATCAGATCGTAGAGTTCCTCCCATCTAAGATGACTGGGCACACTGACTTTGAGAAGTCTTCGATACACTTTGTCCATTTCTGTGTACTTGGCGAATGTAGGCTTGGTGAGGAAGATGTATCGAATATCGTGTTGGATGCTGATGTCCCACTGGAGGGTATCAAGGAATGCCTTACCAGTGATGCTCCCTTGAATCCCTGCAAACTTCGAACTATCCTTAGACACATCAGCCAATCTCTTCTTGTAATCTGGGAGTGTCATCAATTTATCATTGATCACTTTCAGACCAGGAAGGCCCTTCTTCTGGAGAGCCTCAATCTTACTGAAGAATCTTTGTACCCCCAGGTCCATGGTCTGAACCTTTTCTTCCAATTGAAGCATTAATCCTCTCTTGGTCAAAAATCTTTTGACCTCAAGGATGGTCTCTGTTCTATCCTCGATCTTCATCTCTTCTAGCTCTTCTCTGGTCTTAGAATTGAGGAACTTGATGATATCATTCACCTGTGTTGGCATCTCCCCCAATTCTACTCTGATCTTATCGATGGCCTGTTCGCTCCTTTGGACCAATTCGTTTTGCTCAAACATGATCTGGATCATTGGCCATATCTCATTCATGGACTTAGTGATGTCTGTCCATACACTCTCTTTAACCTCGGCCAATGTCTTGCCTGCCACTGTCTGCTTCCGAAGCTGCCGTAACTCTTGCTTGAGCTACTCTGTTACCTGATTTTCCTTGGATAGGCTGGTCTGGAAGGAAGATTTGAGTTCCTACAGGTTCTCAATCTCCTTTTTTAGCCTGCTGATCTCTGTCTCTTGCAGGTTCATCCTTTCCATGGACTCAGCCAGATTGACTGTCTTCTCCTGGGATGTCGATGGAGTCGTGGACGGGACTATTGTTACTGATGCTGTGCTCACTCCTGCAATTGGGATAGCACTCAATGGAATGACTTCCATTGGCTTCAACTTCTCTTTCTCTTTTAACATTTTCTCCATCTCAACTTCCATTTCTCTAAGCTGTGCGTTCTGCTCCATGAGCAGCTTTAGCATCTCATCCTTCTCGCCTTCTTTCTTTGCTATCTCCTTTGCCTGCAAGTCCTCTTTGGGAGGGAGCGTCAGTTGTTTCCTCAAGGATGCTATATCAACGTTCTTCTTCTTTATCATTTCCTCTGCTGCTTTGACGTTCGAAGGGTCATAGCCGATCTTGAGGACCAGCTCCTCCAAAGTTTTGATTCTATTGTCCTTTGCAAAGGACGATATCTTCTCCATCTTTAATTGTGTTTGAACATTGTTCAGGGATACCTGGAATTTTGACGCAGCAGTAGAAGCATGTGCCAGAGTGTAGAAAACCATTTCCCTTGTCTACTTGTGCAGATCCATCTGATCGGCTGGGTGCACGTCCTTCGTCTGGAATTTGAAGGTGGCCCTCTTGTAGTCGGTGATCACCTTGGGATCTGGTACCTGTGCCTGGAGGAAGTCCATGTGCATTCTGCCCTTTTTTGTGTTGAATGCAGACATCAGCCGATGCTGCGTAGTCGACGTCTGCTTCCAAAACTGAGCGCAAGTACTGTTGGTAAGGGTCTGGTTCTTTTTCTTGATCAGCTCGTACTTCTCGAAGATGCTCAACTCTGGCCCAGTCTTGCCTGGCTGAGTGTCCAATGGGGAGTCTGTAGATTTCTTCGGTAATGCTGGGGTAATGTCCTTATAGAGTCTCGAACCGAAGGGTGGAATACCAGACTTGGTCACCGTGGTAGGCGGGGCTTCTTTTTCCCCTGTCGGGCCAGGGACTGACGAAGTCTTAGGCCTCTTAGTGTGCAGCTGGAACTCCTCGGAAGATACCTCAGTGACAGGGGGAGATAAATCCTGCCTCGACCTCTTCTCTTTTGGGAGCTGTGGCATGGTCGTTGGTGGCACAGTGGTCGGGGGAGCCTGCTGTTCCACTTCAATCAATGTGTTGGGCTCCCAGGCTGTCTGATTTGGAAACTTCTCGATTTCAGGCCTAGACACATGAACGCAAGGGATATTTTTGTTCTTCACCCTCATCTCTGAAATGATACCACATGGATCATAATGCCATGGGAAGTTTAGGAAGAACTTCATTTCTCTCAGCATCCGGTCCACTTCTTCCCCGGCGCCACGACCGTTGCAGATGAAGGAGCCAATCTGCCCCTTGATTCTAAGTTGCTGCTTTTTCTTCAAAGATACAAAATGAATATCATTTGAATTCATAATCTATCTTATATACTCTAAAGCAAAGATTCTGACCGACAAATACTTGGGCAGCTTATAAGGTGCCAACTCACACCCGTATACTCTGATATCGGTATGATTTTGATACAGGTACCAATCCCCGGTCTTTGTGTTGTCCGAGAGGTGTAGGATCCTCTGAACTTCATCGTTTATTGGAGGCTCGGGCCTGCCACCTAGCATGCTTACCACGGGGTGGTAGACCAAATCAATGAATGCCTTGAAACTATACTCCGTGGAGTTGTGCTTCAGCAAGGAGGTCCATGCTGTGACAGCCTGAGGTCTACCATCTACATCCATCTTCTGCATGGAAAATGCAAACTTATCCGCCTGAAAAAAAACGAACAAGTAGGCTAATATTGATGAATATCTGAACATGCCTTCCGTGCCGAAATTCATGAATTGTTTGTGAATATTGTCTGCCAAGAATGTGCTGAAATGAAACTGGGTGGTGGGCTTTTAATCAATGGAGAAAATGGATAGAAAACCCATAATGGGTTCATCTATCCATTGGTCAGAATAGTATCCTAACAAAGCACAAAGGGAAGAAATGACATGGTTTCCCTTAGTGGAGAACATGGACGACGGGTAAGGGGGATTTGTGGAAGGGAATTGAGCGGATTTGGGAAGGAAAATGTCGAATATTTGAGCTCTTTGGGGAAAAGTCATTTTCTGATACAACTCTGTAAGGATTTCCAGGTTGAAAGGAGACGCAAAGTCGACTTGGGGGATTTGCATCATATGGTCTATGGACTGGGGCGTGATGAAGAAAAGGATTTCTCCGAACGAGGAGATGACGACTCTTTGTTCGGGAATATAGTGGGCTTGACACTTAAGCGCGAACTCGGGAAAATGGTGGATCTAGGGAAAGAGGTAAAGAGGTAAATTGGACTCCCAGAGTCCAATTTCATCGCTCTGGTCCAGGAAAACTTCCCTGGGCCATGATTGGAGGTCCGAGAAATCGAAGACGCATTTGGTATCTGTGATTAATCGGTCTTTGTCGACCAGTGGGATCTTGTCCAGGTCGACAGGAGGTGGGAGAAACGAATTCTCCTCTCCTTCTATTTGTTTGGATTTTGGCGCCATCTCTGCAACAATACCTGCAATAAACACAACGTTAGTGGGGGCGACTGACTGTGGATGAGGGCGACGAGATGTAATGGAGGAGTAAGTGATGAGTTTCTCTGGTGCGACGGGCGAATAGAGAAAATACGGGAAATAACTGTAGTTTTATTTAAACTGGGTTCGGTTGGGCACGAGAGACAGGTCAGCGGGATAATGGATAGGTTATCCAGTAATAAATGGACAACAGGTCGGTTGGAGGTGAGATGGCAAGTGATGGTGGCTGAAAGATACAGACGGATAACGTGGTGGCTAGGGATTGGAGGTAAAATTCGTAATAAGGGGCTTGCCATGAGTGAAAGGGGGGAGGGGACTGACAATAGTTATGGGATGTGACTAACTCGAGAAGAAGTGGAAGGTGACGTCCATAAGTGACATGGGTCTGTCAGATAGCAGACGGTGAAGGGACTTGGGGGCAAATAGATTGACGCCACGTATAACCAGGGACCCGCCAGAGGGAGATTACCATTCCGGACCTCCCCCCCTCAGTTAGAAACAGATCATCCAGGGGGTCCAAAAACCATTTTGGGCCGTTGATATGCGCGCCTGTATCTGAGCCGCAGATCTAAGTACGCTATTTATCACTCATTCCGGACCCCCCCCTCCATTAAAGGCAGAACAGACGGGGGGGTCCAGAATCCAATATTGACCGTTGATTTAAGCGCTCAACCCTGGGCCGTCCAGATGCGCGCAAATGTTATCGACGATTCCGGACCCCCCCGCTTAAAAGCAGAATGGTCGGGGGGGGGTCCGGAATACTCTGTACACCGTAGATCTGGGTACCGTGATCAGGACTGTCGATATGTGCAGGGAGCATAAATGGGGGGTGGAGAATACATGCGCTGGGAAAACTTAGGATAAATGCAATTTATGGGTTTTCCCCAAACTTTTCAAGTAGACACCACCATGGGGCTTTGACCAAACGATCTTCTAAGCATATGAAACATGGTGCTACATTGACATCAAGCTGGTTTTATTGGAATGGAACCATAAAGCAACTAGCCTACACACTAACCTATCTTCCTATGACAATTAACCCAGATTAAACTGTTGGGTTAAGAATTTACTCTACCTTGGGGCTACCTGGCCAAGATTAGACAGTCTGGCCAGATTTATTCACTAATCTACCTAGACACTTTGGCTAATATTAAAATGTTTAGCCAAATTCATTCACTACCCTATCAACATCAAATTTAAAAAGAACTTGGCCATGCTTGAAAGGTATGGACCAAGTTACTATTATTACATGGGGCTTTTATTGAAATTCTTTTATGCCCTCTTTTCTTTCTTTCTTTTTCCTTTTTTCTTTTCTTTTCTTTCCTTTTCAAATTATTTGCAGAATGAAACATCATTTGTCAACAAAAACACTAGAGACAGATAATATCCCAGTCACCAGTTGATCCTATAACTTATAGGGTGATAACATGATCGATCTATTTGCGATGCTGCTTTGCCTTGGTTTAAATCCAACACCTCTTATTCTTTGCTTATCCTATCCTTCCACTTTAAGTGATCCAATGGCTAAGAATGGTCCTGGAGTAGATCAATGATCAGGGATTATTGCGGGGTCCCAACTAGCACGACGTTTAAAACTATCGTTGATCTTCGCAATGGAAAATTGCTTGTTGTTAGTGGAACTGATGCCAACTGTAGATCTATTTGGCGGGTGACGATCGATGGTCTAGACTAATTACGGGATTAGAATTAGCGCGTTATTTAATTCTCCTTTTGCTCTCCGTAATCTATCCCTGTCGTTGATCTGGCGCTTCCGTATTCAACGGTCCTGACTTGATCTGATCATGTTTCTACAATGCAGTTTCCCTTCTGAGTTTCATCACGTCATCTATTCTGAGCTTTGATATTCATTCGCTAACCCTCTTAATATTTAATCTCTACATACCATCCTACTGTTTGACATCAATGACACTATGTCCACCAAATTGTACGCCTATGTTCTTTCTGCATTTTCTCTGCTATCTTCCGCTTCATAATTTATTTCCTTATTCTTGCATCCTCACTCCTTCGTTTCCTCTCAATATGAATTTGGTATTGGTCCTGATATAAGGCACATTTATTAGATAGCAAGTATTCATTTTCTGCCCCTAAATCTTGATGAGATCCAAACTGACCATCTAGTGAGAATCCTATAAAATAATCTTTGTGTTGCAATCCCTCATAATCAATGCCACCATGAGAAAATGCATGACCAGACCTACTTTTTGAGACAACATACCATGATTTGAAATTTGGTTTCAAAGTTATGAAGCTGGTGCAATACCTCCATAAAATCAAGTGGAGGGGCGCATGAAAATTTCATTTCCTTGTCGGTTTGAGGGTGTTCAAATCCAAGAGACAAGGCATGGAGACAAGGTCGCTGGAGGTTTGAAATTAGTCTAGAAAGAACTCCATGATACTTTGAGGGAAATTTTTGGTCTCAATCGAGATAATTCCATAGCCGCTCTTCCATTTTCCTACCGTTCATCATAATAGTATAACGATGTCATGGATCAATAGCCTCGAGCCAATGTTGGAAAGCTTGTTCGCTTGACTTTCTCATCTTTGTATAATCCTTTTCCAACTTTCGCAGCCTTTACCGTTGTAATTTATATTGCTTGCCACCCTGTATTTATATTGTATGGACTTTAAACGAGTCAACCCAAAACATCAATCCAATGAAATCTTAATGATAAGGTTGTCTCTTTATTATGGAGAGGGCACGCATGTGAATGAAGAGAGATTTCAATAATATAACCAACTCTTTTAAGGAATGATATGAGCATGACCAACATGATAATATATTCTCTTCTTGATTTGGCATGGGAGAATTTCAATTTCATAACTCAAAAATATCATTATTTAAATAATGGTTATGGAAAGTGAATTGAAAAAGGGGACACTTATTGTTGGAAAATGTTTTAGAGGCAGCATATGCTTGTCATTGATGGCAAGTACAACAGTGATGATGGCTTGATTACAGCAGCGATGATCAACAGGAAAATAGAATATAAGTCCAGGAATATTGAATGATCGAAGGCAACGCAACATTGACAAAATGATCGAAGGCCCGAGAAGAATTTCTGATCGTTGGATCTCATTCAAAATTCCTGAAAGAACGACGGCCGTCAGATCAGAATATAGACAAGAAGAGCGCTGAACAAGAGGACAGATTTCAGACGTTAGATCTGAGTGCAGGGTCCGACCATCGTTGGATCGAGGAGAACCTGCACGATCTTTAAAGTGCAAGGAGTAGAGGGCTCACAAAATCCCGAAAGAAGGAGGACCATCCATCTTCAGGCAGGACACGTGGGGATAGATCGTCAGTTCACTGACTGGAGAGTCAAAGGAACGATGTTACCTAACCTCTCGAAATCGCGATATCTGAAATCGTGATCTAATCTCAGCCGTCAAATTAAGGTTGAATCTGGACCGTTGATCCCAGTCCATGTCGGAGTTTCGAGGATCGCGAGTTAAACATGTCAAAGATTATTAACATCATGAATCCCGAAATCGCGATATGCGATATTACGATTTAATCACAGCCGTCAGATCAAGATAAGATCTGGACCGTCGATCCGACTCACGTCAACAAACCACGTCAGCTAGGAACACGTGGCACAACCAGGTAATGACAAGTGTCAGACTGATTCAACATTTCAAGCACATGTAAGTCAGGAATCAGGGAGACACATGGCAGGTGTTCAACACGTGTGATGTTAGCAGGTTTACACCCTTTCGGAGTTTCGCGGATCGGGAGTTGGAAGCATAAAAAACATTCACCACAGGAATATCAAAATCGCGATATGCGAATTCACGAAAATATCTTGACCGTCAGATCACCAAGGAATGTGGACCGTTGATCAAGCATGAAGAAGGCCCGTGAAGTGTCGAAATCACGACAAGATCTGAACCATTGGGTCCATTGGACACGTGGCGAAAGATCGTCATGTCGTTGACTGGAAAGTCAAAGGAACGAGGTTTGATCTTAGCCATCAGATCGAGGTTTGATCTTAGCCGTCAGATCAAGGTTTGATCTTGACCATTGATCCAACTCCATCTCGGAGTCTCGGTTATCGTGACTTGGAGTGATGGGAATCTCCATCTTAGGAACAGGGAAATGCGAAATCGCGAAAGTGCCTTATGCATAAGGTTGTGGCCACATCCCTTGGTCACAAGAAGGGAAGGAGTCAGTCCAGATAAGCTCTGTTTCGGGGTTTCGAAGATCGCGACTTGGAGAGTCGAGATGCCTCATCTCCAGATTCACGAAACACGAATTCTCGAAAATCACTTTAAGCATAAGCGCTTGGTTATGACCATGGCCATATAAGGGAATGAGCCTTGGCGCACGGTCAGGTGGAGAACAGACGACAGGTGGGGAGGAGAACGATACAAAAGGTGACACAACAGGAATGGGGCCCTTCCTCGATACCCCACCATTTCGGAACCCCCCTTTAATTAAAGGCATAATGGCAAAGGGGGTCCAGAATCGCTTGAGAGTCGTTGATATGGGTGCTTTAATCTTGGCCGCTCGAGAGATGCGTGCCCAATTCCAGACCCCCCCCCTCCGCTTAAAGATAGAATGGCAGGGGGGCTCCAGAATCCAATCCCGACCGTAGATCTGGGAGCACAAATTCTGGCCGTCTAGATTTGCTCGCTGCATATCCAACGGTGCAGATGAATTTGAACAAGATCGGAGGGCTACTGATGCACGATGTGGTGAAACTGCCAGAAACCATTGATGACGTCTGCTAGAGAATTCGAAGAGACCTCTGTGTGATCGCCAGAGGAGATGAAGAGTCTCCAAGCTTCGTCCAGTGAAGGAAAACTATTCTTAGAAGGGATTGACAGATGGATGAGCGTTGCAGTCTGTAACTGAAACAGAGAAGGTGAGCTCGACTGTCACAGAGAAGACATAGAGTCTTAAACTGCCAGAGAGGTTGAGGAATCTTAGTACAACATACAGTGATGTTGAACGCGTGGGAAAACCACCAAAGAATCTGAAGAGTTACCATGATGATCAGGCAGAGCACTCGAGAGGTGGAGGATATCGGTGCAGAGTCAACATGCAGAGGCATTGTGAACATTGCATGCACAAGGTGCACATAAGCTATAAATACATGGTACAAAGAAGAGATGGGGTTGCTGTTGGAGTTTGCTGTGGTTGTTGTTGGTGAAGGTGATTCATGTGTGAAGAAGGAGAAGAGTGCAGCAGCTTAAGTGCACAGAAGAGGAACTATGCAGTGAATGGACATGGCGCACAGAGCATAAAAAGCAGAAGAACAGACAACGCAAGTCATGTGTGCAGAAAGGCAATGAGGCAAACAGAGCAACGAAATGCAACAGAACAGTGATGAGTCTGGTAAGTCATTGTTGAACATCATATCACTGTAATAAGTTTCAGTAGCAAACATTTATATTTCAGGGTGGAAGGGAGGTGCTAGGGAGGACTGTTGTCCTCATAGGTTCAAGTGGGTGCTTGAACACAGGGAGTTGTAGCTTCCATCTGGTTGCAGCCAGAGAAACCATGGTGGCAGGGTGGTGCAAGGGAGAACTCTTGTTCTCTGTTATATAGGTTGGTGCCTGTATGATTGGAAGTTGGTGCTTCCATCCAGTTGGTGCTGGAAACACTCAGGGAGTTGGTGCTAGAGAAACCAGGGAGTTGGTGCTAGAGAAACCAGAGAGTTGGTGCTCTCAGCAAGTAGCAGCTTGCAAAACAGAGGTTGTAGCCTCATTATGAGTTGGTGCTCATATGTATGATAATGTAAAGAATGTAACTATTACTTATCATATAAAGAAAAAGAGGTTTTTACCCTTTATG
>ML805668.1:242638-262728 GCA_009831015.1 Picea engelmannii
GGTTTTTCCTAGTATAATCAAATCAAGGTAAAAATGATTGATAGGTATAAAACCACATTTACCACACACTGGGGCACATTTGCTTATGAACACATGCCTTTTGGCTTGTCTAATGTAGGTGCCACTTTTCAAAGAGATATGCAGATATCTTTTGATGATCTAATCGATAATATTATCCAAGTTTATCTTGATGATTTGACTGTTTATTCTAAAAATCGGTTGGATAATTTTGGTCATCTTAAAAAAGTTCTCATGCGTTGCAGAAAATTTGGCATTTCTTTAAATCCTTTCAAATATATTTTCAGTGTCACGAAGGGAAAGCTCCTTGATCATATTGTTTCTGATCAGGGATAAGCATAGATTCCGAGAGGATTACTGCCATTCTAAACCTCCCTGCCCCCACCTCCAATAAAGAAGTTCAATCTTTCATGGGCATTATTATTTTTTTCCGTAGGTTTTTTCCGGATTTTGTTGTCATGGTTAAACCAATCCATAATCTTCTGAAGCAAGATCATTCTTTTTCTTGGACAAATGATGTCAAGAATTCTTTCCTTAGTATCAAGAGAGAAATCATTTCCACATCAGTTCTGGCGAAACCAGATTTTGAGAAAGACTTTATCATATATACCAATGCCATCGAAGAAGCAATTTCTGCTATCCTCTTACAAAGTGATGAACAAAACAATGAAAAAATTGTAGCTTACATGAGAAAGAGTTTATCAGATCATGAAATGAAATACTCTTATATTGAGAAACATGTTTTTTCTCTTGTCAAGGCTATAGAAAAATTTCACCATTTAATTTTGGGAAAACATACATAGGTAAAAGTCCCTTTTCCTGCTTTCAAGTTTCTGCTTTCACAAACTTATCTTTCAGGAAACTTGCGCACTGGCCTGCCAAAATTCAGGAGCATGATTTGATGATCATGACTTCAAAGACAATAAAGGGACAATACTTATCCCTTCACTTAGTTCAGCACCCTGAACCAAGTGAATAACTTGATGATCAAGATAACCCTCTTTCAACGCTATTCTATATTGAAAATCAAAATATTTCTATAGCTGAGCATCCTTGGTATAAAAATATGGTGTATTATTTTTAACATAAAAAATGTCCAAATGGGTTGGATTCTCACCAGAGAAGGAGACTCTGCCTTGAAGCTTCCAAGTATATCACTCTAGGAGAGTTTTTGTTTAGGAGGTTTGCTAATGGTTTGTTACTTTGATGTGTAAATGATGAAGAAGCACAAAAAATGTTACATGAAATGCATGGACCATCAACTTCTGTCATTCACATCGGTGGTCATTTTTCTGCTAAGTCCACTGCTTTTAATATCATAAGAAATGGTTACTATTGTCCCTCAATATTTCACGACTCATGTAAATTTGCAAGATCCTGTCATAAGTGCCAAAAATTCGTTGGAAAAGAACGTCTCTCTTCCATGACTTTACAACCTGTTCTTCTATATTTCCCTTTATCTAAATGGGGCCTAGACTTTATTGGTCCTATCAATCCTCCGTCTTCTGCAGAGCATATATTTATTTTAACAACCACTGATTACTTTACTAAGTGGACCGAGTTTGTTCCTCTTAAACATGCACATGATGAACATGTAATTTCGTTCCTAGAATATAACATCTTTTCTAGATTCTGCATCTCATTAGAGATCGTTACGAAAAATGGCCCAACCTTCATTTCTGCAAAATTGACTCAATTTCTGGTTAAGTTAGGGGTCGAACATTTCACTTCATATGCTTATTACCCTCAGGGAAATGGGCAATCATAGTCCACTAATAAGAATCTAGTTAGGATCGTAAAGAGAATCATATAAGACAAACCTCGCCAATGGCACACACTTCTCACTTATTCTCTCTGGGAAGACCGCACAACCACCAAAGCAAGTACATGGTTTGTTCCCTTTCAACTCGTATATGGTCAAGAGGCTATTATGCCTAATGAGATAGATATTTCCTCATTACGGTTACTATTACAGATCGAAGAATTAAGTTCTTAGAATGTTTCCCAAAGGATAAATGCACTGTTATCCCTGGAAGAACAAATAAATTTTTCCTTGGAGAACATAAAGAGAAGGCAACAAAATGTGAAAAAGTATTTTAACAAACGAGAAAAATTTGTTGAGTTCAATATTGATGAAAAAGTCCTACTATGGGACTCAACCCATGCTGAAAGAGGGAGACATTATAAATTCCAAAAATTATGGCTAGGTCCTTTTAAAATCACTTTTATTCTGGGCACAAACTCATACCTTCTAAAGGATTTGGAAGAGTGATTATTCTCTTACATTACTAATGGTTCCCACCTGAAACATTATGTGGAACCAACTTGATCATTAACTCTTGTGTAAGCATCACTGTTGTATATAGTGTTTTGTCTTACTATTTTCTTTTACTTTGGTTGTTGAGTTTTTAATTTTTGCTGTTTTTGTTATCCCTGGAAGAACAAATAAATTTTTCCTTGGAGAACATAAAGAGAAGGAAACAAACTGTGAAAAAGTATTTTAACAAACGAGAAAAATGTGTTGAGTTCAATATTGATGAAAAAGTCCTACTATGGGACTCAACCCATGCTGAAAGAGGGAGACATTATAAATTCCAAAAATTATGGCTAGGTCATTTTAAAATCACTTTTATTCTGGGCACAAACTCATACCTTCTAAAGGATTTGGAAGAGTGATTATTCTCTTACAGTACTTATGGTTCCCACCTGAAACATTATGTGGAACCAACTTGATCATTAACTCTTGTGTAAGCATCACTGTTGTATATAGTGTTTTGTCTTACTATTTTCTTTTACTTTGGTTGTTGAGTTTTTAATTTTTGCTGTTTTGTTTTTCATAATCATTAGAAATAAAGTCTAGATCAATTTTTCCATAACAATGCCATTTTGTAAGTATTGTTGATCGATGAAAAATAAGGCACACATAACTGTTCTGATGTCCTCCTTTCAGACATCGCTGAAATAGATTTTTGCTTTCAATATTGTTGTAGTATAGTTAGTTTGGTATTCTTCCTTGTTTCTGCTATCCCTTTCTTCCCTCTATCCTGAGATTCAAGAGCATATCAGAAGCATTATCCTTAAAAGTCTAAAAAACATTATCTGTTACGTCTTATTCGATTGTTCTGCATACATGACCAACTCCCCTTATACATATCACTTTCCATAAGTTATTCCCAAAGTCTCGTCTCATTATTTCCCTTAAACCATCTTTTTCCCCCTGTTGCATAACTATTATTTTCAGCAATTTTTCGATCAACTACTTCTATTGGTCTGTGAAACCAAACATTCTAAGTTCTAAATCTATTGGGAACAAATTTCCCTGTGGATTCGCCAGTTTTTTGACGCCCAAAAGCGCAACATGGAATCCCTGCATGCAAATGGGTTGAAATGCCTTATCACTTATATATATTTAATGTTATACTAAATAGGTGGGACCCCGTCATGTGAATAATGATGAAAGGTAGTTTTATTTGATTGCGCTCATGACTACCTTGCAAAGATGATTCTACAATTTGAAATTCGAAATCGCTTCCGTGTGAAATAAATGAATGATGTTGCATTGGTGATTTAATTTAATTTAAAAAGGAAAGGGGAAAAATGTTGTTTTAATGAGCATCTTGGTTTATTGTTGCTACACATATATTTTGACTTGTTGATTCAAACTCCAAGCATGTGCCATATATAGTTATGGCATATTGCACTTATGATATTCTTGTTATTAGCATGGACAACTGTTAAGTTTTATAAGGTGACAATCCTTCCCTAGAAAAGAACATGGAACATTACATGTTTTGTGCTAAGTTTTAAGTATGAATATAAAACTTATGGGTTAATGGAAGGTGGCAAATTTGATTTTTGGATTGAAATGTTATGTGGCACACATAGTGGACTATGCATTGGATGTATTGGGTGTGCTTGTACTTGGCTATATTTGATGGAGTTAATGTGAGAAACGACATGCAATTACTGCATGTCGGTCTAACCCTACCTTGAGGTTGCCACCCTCACTTGGTTCACATTTGTGTTGGTTTCTTTGGCTGGTGCTGCCTCCATTTCCCTCGGCCTTGGAAATAATAGTCGTGCTTGTTGGTTTTCTGCCATTCTCCATACAAGTATGATGGATCTTACCTCTTCATTCACGAAATATAGCTCTACTCAAAATAAAATCACGATGTTGGCTCTTAGATTTGCTTATAGACTGTTTTTTTTTCTAAAGATTAAATGAATGTATGTGGATATCCACTGCGAAAATTGCATTTAAGCGGAAGTTCTCCCTATTGGAATTTAAATGTTTCAAGTTGATTAATGGTCAGAATTACTTTCTGATCGATTATGTGATTGTGTTGCGCCCATAATGAATGTTGCTTCTATGTTATGACTGTTGGAAAATAATTATGGCAAGTTTTTTCTTTGGTTTCACTCATCTCCGGTGATTAAAAATAAAGCGTTTATTTTTCTCTATGAAACAAAAGAACAATTGTTTAAATGCCATTACTTAGTATTTGGAAGACTTGTAGCTCCTTCAAATTATTTTTCAATTGTTTGGAAATATATTTTCCTTGTGGCCACCATGAGAGGTCTGTGGAAAGCCTGTTGTTATAAGGGATGGTTAAATTTTTTTTTACAAACCCCTTGCAAAGGTTATTCCTTTGCGTTCGCCCAGACTTCGGTTCTTTTATTAATGTATGGTAATTAAGAGATTTGAACTCTGGACTTGATGTATGTTATAAGTGGTTAACCTGACAGTGGGAAGATTGGTTATTTTCATTAATTCTTGGCTCATTTTTTTTATTATCCATGGGGGTTTGGTCGATTTTAAAAACTATATAATGTTAAAATAAATAGCACTAGGTTCACATGGGATTTCGAACCCAATATGTTTAAGCAACAAGTATTTAAGGTTGTGATACTAGCATTGTATAGTGAAAGGTTGATGGATTATGTTGTGTTCTCAGTCTCCCATGCGTGCTTGATGTAGTATGTGCTTAATTATTTTGTTACTTCGTTAACAATCTCATATAAAAGCTCTTCAAATGAAAGAAAAGGGAAAGGAAATTAAAGTTGTACAGTTTGACAGTCCCGGATGTTCTTGGGGTTTTATATTGGGTGCTTTAAAAACTATTGTGTCATGGATTTGAATTCTTAACAGAGAAAAGTTTGGCAATTGATGGTGGTGATGATTTTCATTAGATACTATTGCATATAATAGAATAGTAATCGTATTTTCCCCCTTTCATTATCCCACTTTTCGCTCATTATATGCCCCTTGCCTTCCCAAATACATTTTAAACATTCCATGTTCTATTATTAGGGATTTAATTCTTTTTGAAAAGAGAAAGAATTAATAACAAAAGAGAAAAGGCTAGATGATGACTCGTGTTTGAAAGTTGGATATGGATACAGTTTCTGTTACTTCTGCATTTTCCTAAACAATATCCGTGGGTCACTTCCCATCCATGCTACCATTTTTCATTCATTATAAGCCCCTCATCTTCCCAACAGCCCTACCACTCCCTGTTCAAATGGAAATTGATTGTTGAGTTTTAATATGTTGATGAATGGATTACATGTGCTTCTGTGGTGAATGATAGAGCCAACCTTTTGATTTTATTTAGGTATAGTATTGATGCATGGATTGTTAAGAGATTTTTATAGCATGTTTGAAATACTACTTTAGGATGAGTTTCTTTAGCAGAGGTGCTAATAAAGGCAGAGGAAATTGGCAAAGAGGCCATAGAAGGCCATGAGTTTTCCATACATTTTGACGCTGAACAACATCAATTAAATCAGTTTTTTCAAGCTAGGTTCTTCAACCTAGTTGGCCATGGGATTCTCCAGCCCCGACCTGAAATGCCTCCCTTCTAGTCACATAATTTTTTTTCTAGTATTCATGTTCCCCCTCATGTTTCTATGTAGCCAGAACCACCTGCCAATAATGGTTGGTAAGAGATTGTCCAACATCCTACTGCTCATCACCATGGTTGGCCTACTGCGTATTTTCCATTACCCCCTTCTCCACCGCCAAAAAATCCAAATTCCCAAGATGATCATGTTGTATCACCCATACAATCTTCTCATGCAAGTAAGAGGATAAAAATTGATGTTCACAAGCCATAGCCAGATAAAGGAAAAGGAGTCGCCACTCCCTCCAAGTCATCCAAAGAGTCCTTTGAATCTGTGTCCTCTCATCTTCATCTCAAAGATGATTGTTCCCATGTTATCAGTGCAGTCCAACCTCAAAGTTCCAATCAACCTAAGGTTGCAACAAAAAGATCAAAAGAGGGAAGCAGTGAAAGGAGGCCAAATGCCTCTCACAATAAATACGGTTTTTAATGATGATTAATGTTATTTTCTATTGAGGACAATATTTTTATTTTGGCAATGTTTTGGACAACAAGCATATATTTAGGCAGTTGTTTGGACAACATGGATATAATGCTATTTTTGGATATGGTCATGTTATATTTTGCCGATATTAAAATATTTGATCATAAATATGAGAATGAGAGTTACAAGGAGGATGTTTGAATCAAATATTTGGAGTTTTATATTTCATGTTTGATGATTATGAAAAGAAATGAAAACGCGAGTCACAAGGGGTCCCACCTATTTAGTTATTATTTAATTAGACCCTTATTTATATATTATTATTTATTTGTCTCAAATAATTAGTTAAGCTAATTAAGATTAACAAAAAAAAGTTAGTTGAACTACCATAACTTATTGAGAAAGATAAAATTTCAATCAAATGAAGAGACAAGGAGAAGAGAATAGAAGGAGAACTTTAGCCATAAGGTTTGCTCTATACTAGTGAGATACTTTTATTTTTCATTCATTCTGAGTTTACTAGAAGACTTAACCCTCTTGATGACAACAGGGTCTTATTGAAGGAAATAGGATTCAAAACCGAATCGTATATTTCAAAACTTGTTTTAAAGGTGTATGATTTATTTTTGGCAGTCTGTGTGTTCTTGTTTGTTTATGAATTAAATTTCATGACTGACAAAGAATATCTTGCAGAGTCAAGTGACAATATTTTGTGGAAAGTTGATCCAAATCTTTAGCTTCAGTTTTATTTTGTTGTCAGAGTCTTCTTGTATGGTTCCCATCAGAGGCTTCTAAATATGACTTTGGTCCCTACCGTCACAGGGGTTTGTAAAGAGAATTCAACCTTGTATCTCAGAATGAAATCAAATCAGATTTCTGATTTCGGTCTCACATATGTATTTTGATGATCTGGTTCATTTTTGTTTTTATTTCCATGTACACCATGTAATTTTTTTTTAAGTTTATTTCTTTTTGCATAGTTACATATAATGTATACAAATCCATCCTTGGTCCCTTGTACTTAATACATGTGGACTAAGTGATTGTATTTTTTGTTTTAAGGCTATAAATCCCGTGTGAGATTCCCAACTATCTCATCTTAGACCGACAAGATATGAAAATGCTTGAGTAAGGTTATTCATACCTTTTCCTCAACAGAAAGGAGCAACAATTTTCTCAAAAATTGATCTGCGATCAGGGTATCACTGGTTAAGGATTAAGGAAGGCGATATTCCTATATTTCCTTTCGAACTCGGTTTGGAAATTACGAGTTAATTGTAGTTCCTTTTGGTTTAATCAATGCACCAACATTATTAATGAGCCTCATGAATGGTGTATTTCAGAAGTACTTAGACCGCTTTGTGCAAGTCTTTCTTGATGATATCCTCATCTATTCCAAGAATGAAAGAGAACATGAGGAATAATTGCGAGTGGTGTTATCATGTATTAGAAAGAACAAGTTGTATGACAAGTTGTAAAAGTGCTCTTTCTTCCAGAAAGAGATTCACTATCTGGGTCATATCATCTCCGGAGAAGGAATTTATGTGGACCCGGAAAAGGTGAAGGCCATAATGGATTGCCCAGTGCCGAGAAATTCCCAAGAGGCGAGGAAATTCATGGGGATAACTAGTTATTATAAAATGTTTGTGGAAGTATTCTCGAAGATTGCAAAACCCGTCACCACCTTGCAGTGCAAGGGAGTCAGGTATGAGTGGATAGATGAATGTGACACTACATTCATTGAGCTTAAGAGATTTCTAACCATTCCACCAATTTTGCGAGTGTCAGATATGGATAAAGACTTCACTGTTTGCATGGATGCATCGAAGCAAGGATTGGGGGTTGTGCTAATGCAAGACGAGGGAGTGATAGCGTATGCATCAAGAAATTTGAAACAACATGAGGAGATTTACGCTACTCATGATTTAAAGTTGGCAGTTGTAATGCTACTAGCTCTAAAGCTTTGGAGGATATTGTTTAGTGGGGCGAAGCTTTGAGCTCAAAACAAACCATGGAAGCTTAAATCATATATTCACTCAAAGGGATTTCAATGCCAGGTAGAGGCAATGGAGTGAGTTTATGAGTGAGTACAATTTTGGAATTTATTACATCAAGGGAAAGGAGAATTTGGTCGTAGATTCCCTAAGCAGAAGGCCACATATCTTCTTCTTGTTGCCCTTAAAGGTTAATTTGAGAGAGCGAGTGTTGGGGAAACTTCTTGAAGATAGTTGGTATTTAAAGGTTACTTCAACCCTCCATAGTGGGATAAAGTTAGAGTCAAAGTTTGAAGGATTTAGCCTTGAAGTAGATGGATTGTTGAGATACCAGGGAAGGATGTACATCCCGGACGGTGGGGATATTTGAAGCTTCATACTCAAGGAAGCCCATAGATCACTTTATTGTGCGCATCTAGGTGTGAAGAAAATGTATGCAGACATGGATAAGCTTTTCTTCTGGGCATGAATGATGCATGATCTAGTCCATTTCTTCATTAAGTGTCTTGAGTGTCAGCAAGTAAAGGTCGATCATCACCACTCGACAAGTATCCTACAACCTCATGATGTTCCTTTGTCCAAGTGGGAATTCATTTCTATGGATTTTGTTGTGGGATTTCCACTCACTTCGCTGAGGCATAATTCCATTCTTGTCGTAGTTGATAAGTTGACCAAGAGCACATATTTTATTCCAGTGAGAGACACTTATGATGTCATTGATGTGGCATGTGTTTTTATAAGTGAAGTCATATGTATACATGGGTTACCTAAGAAGATCATTTTAGATAGGGACCCTCGATTTACCTCTAGATTTTGGACAAGTTTGCAGTCAACATTAGGGACTCAATTGAACTTAAAGACAATGTATCATCCCGAAACAGATGGGCAGACTGAAAGATTAAAGCAGGTTATGGAAGACATGCTTAGGATGTATGTTATGGATAATCAAACCCATTGGGAGAAGTACCTAACACTAGTAGAGTTCACCTACAATAATAGTTTTCACAACTCAATTGGAATGTCTCCCTATCAATCTTTGTATGGAAGGCCATGTAGGACATCGTTGAGTCGGTAAAGGTTAGAAGACTAAGTGACGGTAGGGATATAATTGATTCAAGAGATGGAGGAGTAGGTGATTTAGATTAGAAAACGATTAAAGGAGGCACATGATAGAAAAAAAAGTTATGTTGATGCACATAGGACTGATCGAAGTTATAAAGTGGGAGATCAATTTTTCATTTGTATCAGGCCTAATAAGAGTACCATTCGGTTTGGGAAAGTGACAAAGTTGTTGTCTCTATTTATAGGACCGTTTAAAATCCAAGAGAGAATTAGACTTGTTGCTTATCATCTCGTATTGCCATCCCACTTGCATAAAACTCATAATGTTTTTCATATATCTATTCTATGCCATTATATTGTTGACGAATCTCACAAACTATATTGGAAGGAATTGCAGGTCTCGAACGCGGGAACCATCATGGTCAAACCATTACGCATATTGGATCGTAGGGTCCGACAACTCAAGAATCGTTTGGTAGACCAAGTTAAGGTCCAATGGGACAAGTATATCCCAGGATCCGCTACTTGGGAGGAAGCATAGACCTTACGACAAGATCATCCCTCATTTTTTTGAACACCTCAGGACTATGTTTCCCGAAGGTTGAGTGTATGTAATGCCACATTTTAACTTAGACAACTAGAATTACTTATGGCCTAATCGTATCGTATTTGTTTATTAACTGTGAACACTATTAATTATACACTTAAAATTTTATACATATGGACCTATGTGAATGTCAATACTATGAATGTTTATTGTTATTTGAATTATGATGGAACTTAATTCTAGCTTGAAATTTTTGAAATTTAAAGTTGTTGGTAAGTGGATACCAAGTTAATGATATGATAAAATGCATTTACATGATAATAATGTATGGATATTTATGAGTTTGTGTTATAAATTAATATGCATATTAATGGGCTATGAAATAGTCAAAGGGAGGATGGTAATAAATGATTGATTCCATGAACATCGACTAAGAAATAATATGGTTTGAATCTTTGCATGTTAAATTATGTTGGTTAAAATGAATTTCTATTATATGTGGGAAAGTGCAGGTTTTCAGGTAGAGAGACTTCCTGAAACTGGATATACGGTGAAAATATTCCAACAACACAGTGCCACTATATGGTCCATGAAAAAGTTTTGACCCTAGTTCTATGAGGAGGGGTGGAGGCATTTCCCACCGTGTATCCTCTGAAACCTGGAGTCATGGGAGGGCAATGTTAGATCACGCTCCCCTAGACATGTGATGATGACTGCCAGTTGTTTGTTGGGGAAGCTTTGTCAAGGTAGTTGACACTTCCACTTACAGGTTCTATCTAGAGTTAGGTCAATATAGTTGACGCTCCAGGATAGTCTAGCAAAGGAAGGATAGGGATGGAAGATGGAAGCAGGTTAGGGATGAAGGATGATTAGAAGTAGTTGAGAGTGTGTGGGGTTTTAATATTATAGCAGAAGTGTTTGATTTTCTCTTATTTCCAATATATATATATATGCTTAAATGAATTACAGTTATATAGGCAATTGTTACTTTGTGCTAAATTTCTATAATTAAGGATTCAACAAATATGGTAAAATGTTGATTTATTCTTTATGAAGTTAATCACATTGTTGATTGGGTTGGAAGCATACATGAATTGCATTAAATGTGTTAATTATTTCCATCAGTACACTCACAAGTTATGTATGTGCTAGCTACACATACATGCCCTGTGCATGTACACTATTATTTTTGAATTTTTAAATTAATGATGTGCCTATTTGATCTAGATGTATGAATCTTGTTATTATTCTCCTTGTATTGTAAGTTACTATAACTTCGGGATGAAGTTTCTTGAAGGGTGGGTGTATGTAACACCCCTAATTATATTAATTTTTTTTTTTTTTTTGGTAAGTGTATATTGTATTACCTTGGAGATTCAAAAAAAAATATACATATGGGGGAGCTTGGGGAAGCTTGTGGTATGTTTTTCCAAAAGTGGAAACCAAAACCAGAACCAGGCTCTAAAAGGAGGTCCATGACCTAAGTTTTTCCCATATCAAAGTTAAACAAAAGCATTGATAAACAAGGAGGCCATAGCTAGAGACTATACTGTCCTAACATTAGAAAAAAGATAAACACAAAACCATCGGACACCAAAAGCACCTAGATCCCCATCAGTCGACGAAGAGTTGGGTGGAAATGGAGCAAAAGTGTAAGGGTGGAAGCATGTGGGACATCTTCTTTTTCCAGGATTGCTTAAGAGTGAATAAAGGAACATGTCCAGTCGACGACGAGGATTTTCCTGGCGATGTAGATGGTCTGAGACGTCGCTTCTCATTTAAAAAATGAGATTCAAGTGTTCTGGAGAGAAACATTGTTGCAGGGGATTCTTAAGCTCTGTGTCCTCAAAATGTGAAGCCACTGTGTTCATGTCCATGATGACCTTTTGTTTTGCCCATTTTTTCCTTTGCCCAATCCCTTTTTCCACATGGAGATTATACATTTTATGCTTTTATTAGCTCTTTTTGAAGGTATTATCAGGTTTTATCCATAAATTTTCCATGGGGCAACATAAGGTATGATTAATCCTTATTTGTGATGATTTTATGATGGTTTATATTCAATTGAGTGAGTACAATCTATTAATATTTCTCGTTTTCTTGAAACAGGTAAAAAACGTGATCCAGCCCTCTATCTGGCCCTCGATCCGACACTCGATCCAACCCTCGAGCTCAGTGTAGTTGTGGGTTGGCATATCGAAAAGATCTCCTTGGCGAATCCGACACATGAATTTTGTACCCTCTTAATCCCTCCAACTATGGAACTCATCACATTTAAATTCGAGTAGTTGGCTCGACCTCTATTTTGAGCACACAAGGTTGTTGGGAAGATGTTGTATTTGTCAAGATTTAATACATTTTTGTTTTAAGAGAGCGTCAACCCTTTCAATGGTTGAACTCTCAGCTATGTTACAAACTCTATAAGTACTGGGAGTCTCTCGAGATGAACAAACACGATTTTTATATACACAACCATTATATTGGATTACTCTGTAAAAACTCAGTTTTGAAATTAATATGAATGATATGCTAAGTTTGTGATTGTACATTATGTTGGAGTAGTTCCGCGACTGTCTGGGGGGGCCACTAGTGGTATGGGTATCTTAATTTGATGTATATTCATATTTATGTATTTAACTCTCTTGTGTGCAGGTTGTTTGCTGAAATTATATTTATTTTCATATATTGCTTACAGGTTGCTTGTGATTGTTTATATATAACTACCCATACTTTGACATCTAATATATTTTATGCATGTCATGTTTTATTAATGTATATGTGTTAATAGATATTTCACTGTGCAATTGTATACAAAATTTCCTTCTTTTTTTTATAAACCATAGATCATTTTGCAGTTTGGTTATTTAGGTAGTGTCTATAACAACTGCATATACTTCATTAAATTGCGAATTTCAATTACCTTTTGTAGATTTGCATAAATTGTTAACTTTATTTCCAGCATAGGATTGATAGGATAAGAGCTAATTTCAAATCACTTTGCACAAGGTTTATAGACTGTATTAATTCTAATAATATGCATTGACATCTTCATAATGGAAAAGCTCTCCATAGACTGTCTTATTCATACTCTGCATATCTCTGTAGAAATTAGCACCAAATTGATTCCACTTGAATTATCAGTAGAGTTAAGGTTCCATCGTGACATAATTCGCCACCCTAGACATAACCATTACATTTGAATATCGTCACAACACTCTTTGCTTTCAGTTAGGCAGATTAGTGTAAGGATAGGGTTCATTTCCTGTAAGATAAGAGTAATTGTGAGTTTTTGAAGATATGCTTTAAGAATAGAGTTCACTTTGAAGAATTGATTTTGAAGGATTGCTTACTTATTCAAGGATTTCTTGCTTATTCAAGAGTTTCTTGCTTAGATTAATAACCTCATTGTTCATAGTTATAGATTGCTTTTGAAGAGTTGTTCATTTAGAGTAATAACCTCACCGTTCATAGTTATAGATTGCTTTTAAAATAGTTGTTCATTTAGACTAATAAGTTCATTGTTTGTAGTTAAATATTGCTCTGTACATTTAAGATAAATTATACTGTTCAAATGGATTTTAGTTTGTTTAGAGTCTTTTAAATCATCTTTTAAAATCGAATTGTAGATTGAAAATAGAGTGCTAAACCTTAGGGTAAATCATTCTCTTGGATAGTTAACCTTTCCGCTAGTTTTCCTTTCCGCCTTGACTCATAATGTGTCACAACTCTAAGTCTACTTACCCTGGTCGATAATTTAATTGAGGGAAATTAAGACATACAGTTTACCCATCATTTTTGGCGTTGTTGCCAGGGAGTTGTCTAAAGGTAGAAAACAATTAGGAAGTAGATTATTTCTTAGCATTAGTACTAGTTTGGTGGTGGGGGAACTTTAAGACGAGAGGTAAGAACCTGGACATATGTTATAGAAGGTTCCCCCAAACCCAATGGTAGTTTTCGTTTTGTATCGCTTTCATGAACAAACCCAGGGACCCAAAAGGTAGATATATAAAAACCAATCCAAAACTTCCGACCAAAGTTCCTTCTAACCTTTTTGGAGGAAGGAACACTCTATAAACTCTGCAGAACGGTACCGAAAAGTTCAAGTAGGGGATAAATCAACCCAAAAAGATAAAAAAGTTTTAGAAGAGACCAAAACTGGGGAAACCATAGAGCAGAAAATTGAGACATCACCAATAGTAGGACATGAGGTAAAACCACTCGAACCTTCATCAGAACCAACCAACACAACCTTTGCCTTTTTACCACCATCAATGGATTCTAACTTTGTAGATATCATTGACCCTGAACAGGTGAATTCCCTCTTTGGAGGTTCAACAAATATAGTTGTGTCCCAAGTTGAAACAACAACTTCTGAACCAATAGTTTCAACAGGCTCAAGCAAAGTCCTTGACATCCAAATAGTAGATAATTCTTCCTATCGAAGGAATATCTTTTCTGAAAAAGAACCTTGGGACGCCTCATTATCTTTAAGAATAAAACCACTAATGTATTCTCTTTTTGGGAATTAGATCAATATGGATGATCAAGAGGATCACAATAATGCGAGACATGATGAGGGAGAAGAAGTAGGAAACCAGACAGAAACCACTTTTGGGTTTCCAATTTTGGATACCACACAAGATGTTAATATGAAGAACATTCCATTCTCTACACTACCTACCTTTTATGGTAAGAGAAGTGAGGACCCATACACCTTCCTTTTTGAGTTTGACATCTTGTTCATAAGTTATAACTACTTGCAAGATGCTAAAAAATTAAAACTATTTCTTGCCACTCTTAAAGATTCTGCACTTAGATGGTTCATGGGATTAAGAGAGTCTAGTATCAGATCTTGGGAAGATATGAAGACCATATTCCTTAGGAATACCGGGACTATTTCAAATCTAAATATTCTCGTAATGATATCTTTAAAATTCAACAATTAGAAGACAAAAGTCTTGAAGACTACATGGAACGGTTTGTCTATACTTCACAAAAATCGAAATATCATGACCTTTGATACGATGCAATCAAAACTCTTTTTCTTAAAGGAATTTTGGAAGAATATCTGGAAACACTTAACCTGATGGCATCAGGAAATATCTCCCATAAACCATTCACTGATATTTGTGAGATGTGTAGAAACTACTCGAGAAGTAGGGTTAAAATTGGAAAGGGTGTTCGGGATCCCTGTAGTAGAAACTCAAAAGGTGTTAGTTCTGGTGGGATTACAAGGATATAAATAGGAAACCTGTTAGAAAACTTTAAAACTGATATTTTAAGTACAATAGGTTCTCAATTGGACATCTTAAATATTAAGAAGAAACATGAGGAAGAGAATGCGTCAATGTGCATATTTTGTCCGAGGTGCTGGAGGAAGCATTCCTCAAGGGAATTCCCATTAGACAACATTTTAGTTTGTGGCTTCTGTACTGAAGATCATACCACTGAAAAATTACCATCACTGCCTAGTTTATTAGCCATTTATAAAAGTGGGGACCCTGGGGAATCTTCTTATCCACCTAGAAGGCCATGGCAACCTAGGAGTTAGCCTATGTACCAGGACCCACCACCTCAAGCTCCACCTTATTACCAACAACCACAACAATGGAACTCACCAAATTGGCAAAGCTGGTCTCCACAATATGCTTCACACCACCCTTGTCTACAGGGATGGAGAGGAGGACATACCCAAGGAAACACTCAGATTCCACATGTTCCTATTCCCACTCATCCTTACCCACAATTTCCACAAAATATCCAACAACTTTTTCTAGGTTTTGTCCCTCCAACTTTACCTCCTATTCCACAACAACCTCAACAATTTCAAAATGCAAATTCCCCAAGACCAACATTATTACCAACACAACCAGTGCCTAACCCGAATAATAAACCAACTCAACCTCTTCATAATGTTGAGTTGCAAACTTTCCCGACATATGTTATTTCTCCTGTTCCATTACATGAGATTCAACTAAGGTTAGAGAAAGTTCTGGATAAACAAAAGCCTTCAGTAGTCATCTAGGAGGAAGAAGAAGATGAAACTCCCGACCATCCCACAAATGACACTAAGTGGGAAGATGTTATTATTCCCAAAGACCAAGAACAAAACCTTCCCCAAAGAGAATCTTCACAAACTACAAAATCCCCTCCCTATCCAGAGAGATTAGCAATAGAAAAACCAATGATTCGACCATAATTTGACATTATAAATCAATTAAAGAATATCTGTGTCAAAATTCCCCTATTACAAGCCATAAAAGATATTCCAATTTACAGTAAGGTAATCAAGGAATTGTGTATCAAAAAGCTAGGTAGGAAAAATAAAGATCCTCCAACAATACATTTGATATGAGAGTTGTCTAAATACATATCAGAGCAGCCTAGGGTCACAAAGTATGCAAACCCAGTGAATCCCATGGTAACGATAACCATTAATAATATTACCATTGGAAATACTCTCATATACCTAGGGGAAACCATTAAAGTTATGACTATCACTACCTTAGAAGAATTACAGTTGAAACATTTCCTTAGACCTACCCCAACTATTTTGGAGTTAGCAGATGAGATAAAAGTTATACCTGAAGGAATCTTGGATGATATCATAGTCACATTAGCACCATGGGAATATCCAATAGACTTCCTTGTCATTCATTCAAAGGAAACTACTAAAGGGCATTCCGTTATCTTGGGAAGACCTTGGTTGGCCACAACCAATGCATTTATTGGTTGTAGAGAAGGTGAAATGACTATCTCTAATGGACTTTCTATGAAGAAAATTACCATATACCCACCAACTCAACCTATTATAGAGAATATATGGTGGCTTGAATGTCCATATGATAATGAAAACTGGGAAGAACCCATGTTTCCTAGTGATCACTCCTCGACACTTAAGGAGCAAACAACGAAGAATGTGCTAAATCAATTTATTTCTGCAATCACATGTGTTGATTTTCCTCAATCTTTTCCCCAATTTGAGTATATGTTTGGTGAATAATTTCAAGAACAATTGGACCCATCAAATCTGTCTTCAACATCTTTTATGTTTGAGATAGATGAATCCTCCTGATCCGAAAAGATCTTTTACACGACTATGGTTGAGTTATTAAGCATATGTTGATTAACCAATTAAGGAAGCTTAATGAAAGAGGAAGAAGATATGAGAATATATCACAGCCATATAAACATGTATAGAACTGAAATGAAGAAATAAACATTAGCAAACCATAACACCAATGTGATAACGGAGTTTGACAATCTCGCCTACATCTTCGGGCCTTTGTCTCAGTGGGTGAGGCTTTCTTATTTCTTTTAAAATCTCAATAAGTACACCACAACAGTGCCAAAAGGTTACAAAACTAATTTGGTCTTGTTCTCCCAAATCTTAAGAACCCAATAGAAGAAATGACACTCAAAATGGATCACTGGAGCTCCCAGAAATGGCTTGCAAAGGTGCGCTCCTCAACAACTTCCCTGCATAAAAATGGCTTTGGCTTGTCTTTCCTTCAACATAACTCTGCTTTGAATCTCCTATGATCTCCCCCATGGACTCAAGAAGGCCTGGTTTATATAGGCCTGAAGTTGGTTATCATCTCCCAACTTCCTCCCAAGATTTGGCCTCGAAAGGGCCCAAGATCCCCCAATAATGGGAAAAAATCTCCAATAATGGGCAAAAATCTCCAATAATGTTGAGAAAATCATAATAAAATCACTATAATATAGTGATAAACCCACTTTTGAAAATATTATGGGCTAAGCCCCTTTTCCCGCGTTGTGCTCCTTCTTCTCAGTCACATGGCAATGCATATGACCAAGCGCCAACCCAAAGGGCTGCGCGCTGGCCCCTAACCCGTAAACTGTGGTCATGTGGTGTTAATCCATAGGGTCACGCCTCTATGTGCGCGCTCAATAGGTGTAAACCGCCCTGGATCCATGGCATAAGCCCCCAAAATCCACGCGTTGGTGGTTTAAACTTTGGAACGTGGCGCCTTTTGTTGGAACTCGTAGGTGGAGCGCCCCCTTAAGCTGTGGTCATATTGTATGGTGAATCCGTGGGCTGGGGCTAGACCCCAGCCCCTTCCTCCTCCAATTAACACATATTTGCACTTTAAGTAATATAAGGAAGCTATGGTTTAACAAGCACCACTGCAATGCATTGGAAATCCGACCATCCCTAAGGCGTGGCTCTACCACCAGGTCATGGGTTTGAATCCCATGAGCTCCAAAATATTTTGTTCAACCAATGAATGCTGGGGTGCCACGTGAAAACCCATGTCTGGGCCACGTGGCACCATTTTATTGGCCTGTGAGAATGCCACTTGTTGCAACGAGATTGGTCCAACTGTCATCTGCCTAGTCAACATACTACCCAGTCAACAACCGCCACATTAGTACACATACCACGTGTCATCATATGGTAGGGCCACGTGGCACCTGTACAAGCATGCCATGTGTCACCCTTTTAGTGGTGACACGTGTCCCCTCATGGTTGGTCCATGTCAGTTGTACGACCTGCCACATCATTCTACCAACTATGCCTGCCACATCAGCTGTACGACTGTACGACCTGTACAATCAGTTGCCACGTGGCACTGTACGAACTGTACATTCAACATTTTTTTTGCCTATCTGGCAAAACGAACAGAACGCGATATCAGGAGTATACGACGTCCATTTGAGCCCGTTCAAGTTGCGTTGGGTTTGTATCGATGAGGCCCACGCACATGCTTGCTTTGAAGCCATTCCAAGAACATTAAGTTTTAGGCCTTTCTGAGCCCCATCAAACTCCTGGATCTGAATCTGGATCACACCTCCCCACTAAAGGACCTTTTGGTCCCACAAAAGGTTACAAGAATTGACTTTGACTGATTACATACTCATAAGGATAAAAAAACAAAACATGATGTTATAATAGGTCATCATTTCAACATGTGCGATTACATTAATGAAAGCAAAATACAATGAAGTTGAGATATCCACTTCTGGCAAAACCAAGTGGTTGGTTTCTTTCCTTCATGCTGTTCCTCTTGCTTCGCTGGTAATATTTCCTCCTTCGTGAGTACATGCACAATCCTTTTGTCCTTCCTTGGACGAAGTTCCAGATTAAGATTCCAACAACTAGCCTTCTGATGTCCACTCCCGTTGTAATAAGTCCAACGGGTTTGACATCCAGACCTATTTTCCCTTCTCTTTCTTCCGTTGTGGAGTTGAATATTTATGTCGTGTTTCCTTCCTAGTTGACATAGATCTCATGTACAAAGTTTGTCTCTTCCAACACTTGGAAAAACAATGCTTGGATGAATGACAATAAGTACATGGATACATATTCCACAAGTTCCGAATTACTTGATTATGCTTATTATAATCAAAAGGAGAATTGGTAAAAACATGACCATTATACCTTCCATGATGATCTTCACTTTGCTTTAGAGATGACTTACATTCACTACCACAACCCTGAAGTGATGCGCTATTACCTTTCGTGAAGTGTTCCTGCAATGACTTAGGCTGGCCATTTGAAACATTACTTACTTCCAAAGTTTTGGAACCCATCTTGGAGGATGCTCCAAGCTCCACTTTTCCATATCCCAATCCTAAATATCGATGCCTTTCCATAACCTCAATAGGATTCACTATACCTTGACCTTTACATCCAAGGCCCTTTCCTTCTTCATAACCCATCTTGGTTAGCAATTTCAAACCTACTCATTTTGTATGTTTTTCAAATGCACCAAAACCATCTTGATGGGAACAAGGAAAATTGGATGAATGACCTTCACTGCATACCTGAGAGATATTTTCTAAAACAGATGTAGAAGGCACTTCCTTCAATCCTTCTTTGACTTTTTTGTTCTTTGAATCTTTCTCTTGAACCAATCTCTTTCGTTCCAAGTAGTCTTCATACAACATTTTCACCATCTCGACCATGGAAAACACCGAATTTCTGAACTCCTTCTCATCTTGATAAAGTCCTCCTATAGATTCCATTTGCTCCCTTGAGATGAACTCTTCCTTGGTTAACATGTAAAACTCAAATTCTAAATGTCAACTAGCTCTGATACCACTTAATCCAAAAATATCTTTTACACGACTATGGTTGAGTTATTAAGCATGTGTTGATTAACCAATTAAGGAAG
>ML805669.1:0-15073 GCA_009831015.1 Picea engelmannii
AAAAACCTACAATCCTTCATCTTATAACTTCAAGCCCTTGACAAAATCATAAGTGAATGCCAAAGTGAAAATTAGGAAATTTGAGTTCACCAATCCAGTTGCACAAAGGTGCCACTAACACTTTGCAGAGAGTAATGAGGGTTATCTTAAATAGTGAAGGTTACTCAAAGCCACAAAGGGATAATGACTCTTTCCAACACCCCAGAGGTTGAAACTTTTGACAGCAAAAATAGTGATGCTTCACAACATACAATCATCATTATAGAAGAGACGAGAGGAGCGGTTGTCTAATATCTTTGTGGAAAAAATCCAGGACATGATTCGTATCGATTTTATACATTCACATGCCTATATTAACATTTAGGGCCAACCAAGACTGGATCTTTGGAAATATTTTAGCGAAAAGGTAGTAAGAAATGGGCCATCAACAACAGCCTGGGGTTTAAACAAAATAACACACCAAATGTCGACAGTTTCTCTGCAACTGGGTAAAGATTACAACAATGACCGAGAGGGAAAATGAGTTGACAACCACTCATACACAGAACAATGGTTAAAAACCTTCAACCATTAAACTCAGAGCTTCATTTCACCACTGTCACCATTATTCCACAGAGAACCATCATAAAAAATAACACTGAACGATAAAATAACCAATGTGCAACCTTTATATTCAATAATACCCATTAATCTGCTTACAATTATCAACATTTCATAGTCATCAAAGAGAGCCATAACACGATATATACTCACAGTTGAAAAACTCAAGAAAACACAGAATCCATGCATTACTAAGCCACCATTTGATTCATTAAATAGAGAGTCCATCATGGATGGAAAGTTCATATCCATACCTGTGAGAAAATTGCTTCAATGGTGAACCGATCGAGTTTTCCCTTTCCAATCCTGGACACACATAGCTTCCCAACCAACAAAGAAACAATGCAACAATGCTAGGGTGGTAGGTGATAGGAAGGTTTGAAGTGACGTGTACTAAATGCACGCCACTTCCTCACCTGGCCCCATTCAATTCCATGTACGAGAATACCCAATAAACATAACATCCACCATTAAATCAAACCATATAACCAATGCATAATCAATGTCAATCCATCATAATATCTAAGACCATATCTATTGCATAGTGCGCCACCCAAGATATTTCATATATACGTTAACCTTTTCCATAACTCCACACAATAATCACATATCAACATTGTTATATGTGTCTCCATTCGACTTTAATAAAATTTTCATAGTCCTTTTATCAAACACCTAATACAATAGCTAGGTCGTCCATTGTCACAAGGTCTATACATAATCCTTTTTCCATAGCTTGATTTGAAGTTTACATGTAGTTATTTTTATCATAGCTTTAGAACTTTTCCATAGTTTATTTTCTTTTGTTTGAGCTAGATCCCATTTAATTATCCCTTGCATATATGTGGATAAGTAATCAATATATGAATTAGTAACAAGGTTATAACATAGCACATGTAAACAACATGGTCCTCATACCCATGGAAATTGTTTTGTGTCGCAAGTGATTACCAACAAAATTCAACAATAATGCATTAACCACTCATTATCACGTCAAATGAAACCAAGACTGCATCATAAAAATGGTAGGAATTTGTAGGAAACATCATAACAACAGAAAAATATGTGTAATATGTCTATCCTTGCACCTCTAGTCTACAAGGGGGTCCCACCTACTAGTATTATATTATTATCATAATTAAATAATAGTTCTTTAGCAATCCTTTGCAGGCATAATTCATCGTTGTGATTTTAATTATCAACAAACATGGAATTCATAATAGACATAGAATAATTATATTTCAGAGATACAAAAAGTAAGATGAACAAGGAACATTTTCAAAATTTGATCTCCATTATATTTCTATTATATCAGAAGTCTTGTGTTAGGGTCCTAACCCGCACATAGGTAGAACAATATATTCAGATGTAATAAAGGTCAATATTAATAAGGCATTTCAATAAAATAGAATAAGAAGGATGTAAGAAGACCTAATAGAATCTTTCGCTTCTATATGGATCTTCCTCTAGATGCTTCTTTTTAGTATAAATAGGATTCGAGGGTATGAGAACCCTATCTTGGATATTATTGTAATAGAGCTCTGCTCAACTGGAGGTTTCCCCCTCAAAGAGGCCCATGAACATTGCTTTCAGATTCAAAGTGTTATTTCTGTTATTATTCTCTTATTATTTCAGTGCTATTGTGGTGAATGTTCTAGTTATATTGTTGTTATTCTGCCATTTCTAGCATTTTATTTATGTGTTGCATACATTTTATATCCGGTATATTACAAGAGGTATCAGAGCACTTTCCTCTGCAAAAAGTGTGGGTTAATTTTTTTTTCCAGGGTAGAGATGTATTCTGGTGTCTTTAAGTCACAAAGATCTGTCGTTACACACATAAACCCGTAGTTAAGGGATTCATACACACAAGAAATATAAGTGGTACATAAGCGCACATCTGTTGACCACCCTTGTAACACATGTTGGTACCCCTTTGATTGGTAGCGCATCAGACAACACCTATGTACGGATCAGCCTAGATTACCTGAAGCCCTCTTTAGATAAATCGATCAGCCACCTGACTGCTATAGTGTCACCGAGAACAACACTTTGGAATATACTCTCTAGTACCTGGGTAGTCGGGTAGTATGGCTAAGGGTACGGTCTATCCTTCTTAGTTAGTGCCCTGAGATATTGTGCTGAGTACTAATGTTGAACCCTGCACATATATCAGATAGTTATAGCATAGGGCAAACCCTTGTCTGTAGAACCCTTGAATACCTAACCCTTGGGGACAGAAACATAAACAAATGAAAATAGACAAGATCTATTGTTGTGCAACTATGTTCGAGTTGCCAAGTAAATACACATTTCTTCTGGTTAAGCATTTGGGCATTTCCTCTCTGCAGTATTCTTTAGACCATAGTATAACTCCGCANAAAAAAAAAAAAAGAAAAAAAAAATCTGGAAATTTTTTCACCATTATTTGAGACCTATTCCATTGGATTCATCTCTTCACCCTTATCACATTCATCCATATCATTTTTCAGCAAAATTTTTGACCTCGCCTGCTCCTTTTCAGTTCCTCCATCCTCATGGCCCATACCCATAGCCAAGACTTGGAAGCTCGCTTCAACACCTTGCAATATGGTCTCATCGAAACCCAACAAGAAGTGAAACAACTCAATGCCAATGTTGCAGCCATCAATACAACCATGCAACCCTCAACGGAAGAAATCAAACAAGACCTCACGACCCAGCTTGAATCAGTCTTTTCAGCATTCTACACCAAACTGTATATCCCTACAGATAACCCTTTCTCTTCCTCACCTACACATCCTGAAGGTGACCATTCCTCTCATTCCAATAACTTTCAGAACCATCACTTTCAACATGACCTACGCCTTCCACGGGTGGATGTGACCAAATTTCATGGCTCGGACCCCACTGGTTGGGTAACCCAAATGGAACATTATTTCTCTTTATACAACATTACATATGACTTGGCCAAACTCTGGTATGGTGTTCTCCATCTAGATCAAGAACGATGGCAATGGTGGCAATGGAGAAAAAATTCTCGTCAAGGGTATATTGCTTGGACACACTTTGTGGCAGAGATTTATGAATGCTTTGACACTAACACCAACCATTTGGGCCATTTGAAAAAGTTGAAACAATTAGGAACAGTGGAAGATTTTATAGCTTCCTTTGAGCGCTTGGCTTTTAGAACAAAGGGCATGTCTGATGGCTTTTTCCGAGAGTGTTTTATCAACGGCCTCAAGGATGAGATTCGGGCCCATGTCCTCATGGCTCGGCCTCAGAGTTGGGTGGAGGCTAATAAAAGAGATAAAGAAGCATAATAGGTTGTATCCTCTCAAAACCGAAAACCCTCCTTTATCCCTCGCCCTAAACCAGTAAATCTCACTACTCCCTTTGCTCCAATAAAGATCCAAAAATTGACCAGGGATAAAATGGTTGAATGCCAACTCAAAGGCCTTTGTTATAACTGTGATGAAAAATATTTCCCGGGCCACAAGTGTAAATAACAAAAGATTTTTATCGCCATCTCCAAGGATATTTCGAAAGAGGATGTAGAAAATCCCCTAGTGTCTAGTCACCTGAATCACCTGACATAACCCCTCCCTCAGACCCCCCTGAAGTAGAACCGGTCATTTCCCTCAATGCTCTCACTGGCTTCTCCGCTCCCCAAAACCTCAAGCTAATCAGTTACATCAAGGATCAGAAGGTCATTATTCTGGTTGATAGTGGCAACTCCCATAATTTTATTCATCGTTGCATTCCCCAAGAAAATCATTGCTACATCCATGCTGTCAATAATTTCCAAATCATGATTGCCAATGGTGGTTCCATGAAATGTGGAGGGCGTTGGGAAAATGTACGTCTCCAAATTGGTGACTACCACCTGAAATCCCCTATGTTTGCTATCGACATGGGAGAATGTGACATTGTGTTGGGTGCAGACTGGCTAAGGACTTTGGTTCCCATTCTCATGGATTTTAAAGACTTAACCATGCAATTCGACTAGGAGGGCTATTAATATAAGTTCCAAGTCATCACCGCTGGTTCACCTGAGATCATTAGTTCCCATCGCATGGAAAAGATGCTCAAAAAAGGTCATTCTAGTGTTATCGCCCAGCTCCATCAAGACCTCCAATCCATCCTTTCTACACATCAATTGGTATTTTCCACTCTCCAAGGACTCCCTCCTTCCTGTGGTGTTCATGATCATTCCATTCCCATTGTACCCGGAAGCCTTCCTCCCAATATCCGTCTGTATCGTCACCCCTTTTCCCCAAAAAATGAAATTGAGAAAATGGTCCAGGAACTCCTTAATGCAGGCATTATCCACCATAGTACGAGCCCCTACTCTTCTCCTATGGTCATGGTCCTAAATAAATAAGGTTCTTGGTGAATGTGTCCTGACTTCTGTGCCCTCAACAAACTTACCATCATAGACAAATTCCCCATTCCTGTCATTGATGACCTTCTGGATGAATTGAGTGGCGCCCAATTCTTCACTAAACTAGATCTTCATTCGAGCTACCACTAGATACGTATGAAAGAGGTAGACATTCCCAAGACTACCTTTAGAAATCATGAGGGCCACTATGAGTTTTTGGTCATGCCCTTTGGCTTGTTTAATTCCCCCTCCACCTTCCAAAGCCTCATGAATCATGTCTTCCATCCTTTTCTCTACCATTTTGTCTTAGTTTTCTTTGATGATTTCCTCATCTATAGAAAAACATGGACAAACCATCTTGCTCATGTGGATCGATTTCTCCATCTACTCTCTTAGCACCAACTTTTCCCGAAATAGTCTAAATGTGCTTTTGGCACCTCAAAAGTAGAATACTTGGGTCATCTGGTTGGAAAGGATGGCATCAGGGTGGATACTAAAAATATTGAAGCTATGCAAGAATGGCCTCACCCAAAGACTCTTAAGAGCTTGCGTGGATTCCTGTCTTAACAGGGTATTATCGCAAGTTTGTTAAGAATTATGGGAAGATTGCATCACCTCTCACTGCTCTACTAAAAAATAACTCTTTCACTTGGACTCCAGCCATTGCTCAAGCCTTTCAAACCTTGAAGATGGCCATGTGCACCACTCCAGTCCTTGCCCTTCCAAATTTCACAAATATCTTTGTGTTGGAATGTGATGCCTCAGGTAAAGGAATTGGTGTTGTCCTTATGCAAGAAGGTCGACCTTTGGCCTTTACTAGCAAGAAACTATCTGAAATAAATCTGGGCAAATCCATCTATGAAAAGGAAATGTTGGCTATTCTGCATGTCGTTGATTTGTGGCACCCTTATCTATTGGGGAAACATTTCCAAATTAAGAAAAACCATCAAAGCCTCAAGTATTTTCTGGAACAACGCATTTCCTCCCTAGAACAAAAAAAATGGGTGACTAAGCTCTTTGTATATGATTATGAGATCATTTACAAGAAAGGAAAAGAAAATGTGGTTGCAGATGAAATTTCCCGCAAATATGAAGATGAGGGATCCATTTTTTCTCTTTCATTCATTGTCCCAGATTGGCTCCAAGACATTCGCCAGGAATGGCTACAAGATCCCAAAAGTTTATAGCTGATCCAACAATTACAGTCCAATGCTCCAACTTCCCCACGGTACTCTTGGGTCCATGATGAACTTCAATACAAAGGTCGTTTGTATTTAAGTAAACAATCAAAGCTTAAATCCACGATACTTTCTGAGCTTCATGCTACACCCACAACAAGGCACTCCAAGTTCACCAAAACCTATGACAGGGTCAAATGTTCCTTTTTCTGGGATGGTATGAAACAGGAAATTTGTAATTTTTTAGCTGAATGTGATGTATGTCAACGCAACAAGGGATAAATAGTCAAATCTTCGGGAACACTACAACCGCTCCCGATTCCACCTGCTATTTGGAAGGATATCTCCATGGATTTTATTACTGGCTTACCCAAATCGGGAAATAAATCAGTCATCATGGTGGTTGTTGATCGCCTTTCCAAGTATGCTCATTTCTACGCCCTTCAACACCCGTTTACAGCATCCACAGTGGCTCAAATTTTCATGGATCAGGTCTTCAAGCTTCATGGCATGCCACACTCTATTGTTTCTGATCGCGACCCAACTTTCACAAGCAACTTTTAGCAAGAACTGTTCAAGATACAAGGCACCAAATTGCAGATCAGCACAACTTATCATCCCCATACTGATGGCCAAATGGAAGTTGTCAACAAGTGTTTGGAAACATATTTGAGGTGTTTTGCCTCAGAAAATAAAAATTAGTGGGCTCAATGGTTACCTCTAGTTGAATGGTGGTACAACACTTCATACCATATAGCTACACGCATGACTCCTTTTGAAGCAGTATATGGATAGAAGCCACATTCATTTCTCTCATACTTACCAGGTGCCTCGAAGGTCCAGGAAGTTGACCTAATAGTTACATCTCAAGAGGCTATTCTCAGTACACTCAAAGATAATTTTTTCATGGCACAGAATTGCATGAAGCAACAATCAGATCAAGGTTTCTATGAACGTCAATTTCAGAAGGGGATCAGGTGTTTCTTCGACTGCAACCTTACAATCAAACTTCCCTCAAGGCTGAGCATTTTAAGAAGCTAGCACCCAAATTTTGTCATCCTTATACCATTCTCAAGCGTGTGGGACAAGTAGCCTATCAGTTAGCTTTGCCTATCCATTCAAAGCTACATCATGTTTTTCATGTTTCATGCGAAGGTGATTGGAGCTAAGTACCAAATTCAAACCAACATTCTAGAGTTAGTTGAAGAAGGATCCATTTGGCTACAACCAAAAGAAGTTTTGGAACAGTGTGAGCATCGCCTATGTCAAAGAACCATCAAGGAAGTGCTAGTACAGTGGAAATATACAACTCCAACATATGCCACTTGGGAACTAGCTACCATTCTGCAACAATTTCCTCATATGAAGCCTTGAGGACAAGGTTGTTTTTAAGGGGGAAGACATGTTAGGGTCCTAACCACACATAGGTAGAAAAATATATTCAAATGTAATAAAGGTCAATATTAATAAGGCCTTTCAATAAAATAGAATAAGTTGGATGTAAGAAAACCTAATAGAAATTTTAACAACACTATAATCAAACATTCATCATAATATAGTTACAACAATCCATTTGAATCAGTCATTCATGAACTCTCTCAGCATCAGAGACAAATAAGATGGAGTAAGAAAGATGACTTATATTAACCAAGATGTCTCAAAAACAAATACATAACCAGAGAACCAATGTTCTTCATCAAAATTTTACAAAACGAGAGCATTGCTCAACCATCGACCTTAACAAAATATCAAAACTACCTATATATACTAAAAATGTTGCAACCACCAGGAATGTGATCAGACCCCCACATTCAAAGTTTCCAGTCGGTGCCTACTTTGTCAGCCTATGCAGGCTTTCTTATGTCAGACAGGAGCCCAACTTAGTTATGTTCTTTGTAGGAAAATTCATCCCTCGGGAAATTTTGGATTGACAATCCATCACTCCTTTGGAGAAACTCCTCTCCATCAGTCCTTCTTCAATGTGACCTAGGGCCATGACTTTATGCAATTGATAGCAGGAGAAACCAAGGTTGGTTTGAAATAAAACCTCTTTTGTCCCCTCAATTCACCATGAACACCCATGCGTCCCTTTCCAAAAACCAGGGTTTCGATTTTGGCCCGCCCTTAAAATTTTAAAACGTGCGCACCTTCTGACCCTGCAATGGAGTGTAACCATTGATATTGTGATATGAGATGAGGCTTCCTAATAAACTACTCAGCTCTAATTCTTTATATCGATGGATTGTAACTTCCCTCTTCGAATCAATGGTTGAGATATGCTTTGCGAATCAACCTTCAAACCTTTCAAACTTCAAACTATATTTTTCCCAACCAAAGCCTCCCGAGCTATGGATATGATGACACGTGGCTCTTGCTGATCAACGGTTCATATTCACTTCAGGCCTTTGGGACTTCAGATGCTTCAGGACTTTGCAATATTTAACTCCTACAATTCCCCAGAGCGACGAACTATGAAGCGAGGGATCTGCCTCCATGCCTCCTTAGCTTTTGATCACTCAGATTATTTTGGGAGTTCAGGCTTCGGAACTTCGAGAATTCAACACACTTCTCACTTCAAAACTCCCAAAGCTTATTTCCCCGAATAGTTGGATCAACTGCCACATGTCCCTTTAGAAATCAATGGTTCATGCTCTCTTTGTACCTTTTTCTCCAGCGCTATACTTCGTGCAACTTTTAAGATTTCGAATGCCTGCAAGACGCTAATATGAACTCCGCTTGGAATTCCCACCATTGAAAGATGAACCTACATTTTTTCTTGATTCGAGTCCCGAACAAACCGCTCTAAGTGTCACGCTTTGAGCCTGCGGCTGCAGCCTGTGTAAACAAAAACTTGGATGACTGGATAGGGGTTGGGAAAATAGGGAGACCGGGGAACTTTTAAACATAGAGGGCGGAAAATGAAAATGATTTTACAGGTTGAAGGGGGAAAAACTTAAGAATTGGTCTGTGAAAGGAGAGAGACATGGACAAACACATAGTTAGGTAGAATCCACAAATCCACAGGACTCTGACAAGTTTGTGTGATAACACCTTAGTTCGTCCTCTTCTCATTGGTTCACTCGTTCTTCTTCCTCTTCACTCACCACTACTAGTTCGTGTGCTCTTGGGCTGAGAATGGAAATGAATGGTAAGAAGAGGAGAGCCATCATTGAATGGATGCAATGATTTAATGATCATTCCTGTAGGGAATGGATGCCTGTGTGCATGAACTTGATGGAAGTTTGGATGGAGTTGTCCACAACTAAGAGTCCTTGGAATTTCTAGTAGGGATATTTCCTTACCAGTAGCACTGGATCCCTGGAGAGAAATGGAACAACCTCAGGGACTACAAGGCAGAGAAGGTGTTCATTTCTTGGGGTTGTGCAGGCTGAGGAGGACAGAGACATGAAAATTAGGATTTCTATGAGGTTGGGAAACCTAAGAGCTACTTATCCAACTACTTTGTATTTAGGCTTGGCCCAAGACCCATCCTTGTGGATTCATATCCCTGGCTCGAGGGTGACCTGTTGTTAAGAGTAAATGAAAATCAACATCTATGGTTGTGAGGAATGTCCTTGGTCTGCAGCCATTTGGTGAATGTTTACTTGTAAAGATAAGTGATCTCTGATTTTTTTGTTTAATGTATTCCGTTGTGTATTTAATTATCTCTGAGATATGTATTCTAATGTGCCTGTCTGCTGGTTATTTGTTGTGCATGGCACAGTGTTTATCTCTTTTATGTTGTAAAATGGATCTTGTCTTATGCATGTGTTGTGCATACTTCTAACATTTTTGAGAATTCCTTTGTTTTTGAATTAGAGATCATAGAACTAAGTCTCAGGACTACAACATGCCTAGCCTACGGGTGGTTGGGTGTGATGCAACCCGCTTAAGTGGCGTGGCCCAGCCTCTGGGTGGTCGAGTATGTTATAGATTGGTATCAGAGCTTCGGGTTGAAACACCGGGCCGGTATGGGACGGGTCATTTGGTCAGAGTCTCGTGGTTGAGATCCAATTCTGACCATGAAGTTGAAAAGCTCAAGAGGAATGGTGTTGAAAAATCTATGCAGGAGTTAGATCGTCAGAAATCCATTGTAAGGGGTTTGAAGGATCGTGACTTCCCCCCTTCGAATTTAGGAGAGATCGCCACTATAGGATCAAGAGAGATCCAAGATAGTTGGATCAGAGGACATGTGAGCAGGGGTTGCCCATTGTAAAGGAAGAAAAGGTTAAGGTCACAACCGTCGGATCCCATGGGAGAGAGAGATCAATGGACATGAGGCATTGTGGGGAACCAAGTTGCACGGGAGATAATTTCCCAAGGTGGTCCTGCAATCCAAACCACGGTTTCACCAAGGTGTTACATGTCAGCATCAGGATAATTGCATGGTGAAAACAGGGTTACTCCAAACTGCCGATGCGTGCACCTACAAATTGAAAGGCATGCAGTGATGTGACATGTTAGCACTTGAGCGATGAACCTCCGAAGATCAGAAGTAGACAGGGACTGTCTATCTATAGGAGGACATGCGTCAACCGATCTTGTGCTTCGGGTGAAAGAACTCTGGGAAAAGGCGAGCAAGGAGAAGTTGATAATTGAGATTTCCAGACCCCGGAGATCTGAAGTGAATTGTAGCCGTTTAATCCAGGAGGACATGTGGTAGAAATCCATGCACTTAGGGGAAAATCGAAGATTGAGAGTTGAGTTCTCTAAAGTACGAAGACCCAAATAAATCATAGTCATCAATCCCTAGGAAACAGGTGTTAGTAAATCAGGAGCTTTGAATAAGAAAAATTTGGAAAAAAGTTGAAGTTTGAGTTTTTCGAAGTCTGAAGGCCTGAAGGAATTACATTTGTTGATCCTTCCAGCAGTAACTTCCAAAGTCCTGAAGTCTGGGGTTAATATGGGTCATCCAATAAGGGAGAAACATGGCAATAGTTTGACCGGTTTGGGAAATTAGAGTTCGGGAGAAATGGAAGTGTGCGAGTGTGGAAAATATCGAAGTCACGAAGCTCGATGAGATGAAGTGGTGGGGCACAATGACATCACCAAGAGATGATGTGGACCCCAGAATTTCCAAAGTGACGTGGCTTGCAGACGTCAATGGGGATGACATGGACACATGGGATGTGCACCACATGTCAGTAAGTTTTGAGAATGCGGATGATTGAAATGTCAGATAGGACGTGACACATGTCACCCGCCTAATTTGAACACGTGTCCTCTTACAATATTTTGTTACGTGGCAACAGAGCATGGAGTCTGGAGAATTACTCTAAGAATTTTCAATTGAGAGTTGAAACTCCCCAAGCCCGGAGAGCCAGAAACCCAAAGTAAACAACGACTGTGAGATCATCTAAAGTAGACCTGAATCGTCATATCAGGATAACAGGCGGCATGAATTTGTGGATTCTGGGTAAGGACCTGAAGTAAACGTTGACTTTTGTATCATTCGAAGTAGACCTGAACTGTCATATCAAGAGAATAGGTGGCATGAAGTTGTGGATTTTGGGTAAGGACCTGAAGTAAATGTCAATCATCGGATTGTCTGAAGTAATTCCCCACCTTCCAATTCAAAAGGACGCGTGGCAGAATCCTGTGTCTCTCAAGGGAAGTAAAGTTTGAGATTTGAGAATTCTGAAGTCCAGAATTCCGAAATGAGCACAATCGTCGATATGGGAGAGGAAAATATGAACTTTTGGTTCCCAAGAGGTATATCTTGGTCGTCCGTTTAGAAGCACCGTCAATATCGCGAGTTCAATGGTCACCTCACATTGCGGGGATGGGAGGCTCTCGGGCTTTACGAAGTCGAGGGTGAGCTGCAATCGAGACCATGGTTTTGGGAAAAGGACACGTGGTGGCTCGAGGTGAATTGCAGGGCGAAAAGTAGTTTGGTTCCAAACTACCTTTGAGCGTGGCTGCAATCGCGTGTCTGCATGATTTCACCACCTAAGGTCACATCTAAGGAGGGGCCAAGAGAAAAATGAGTTAGCACCAACTATGATATTTTTCTCAAGGGAGAAGGAGAAGGTTGCGGGGGCCATCAGAACTGCACCAGAAATCTAGAAGGGTCTGTGTTTAGATACAGAATGAAATCATCAAGGTTTCAGAGAGCCAATTCAGCTCGGGATTGAAGTCTCTTGATTGGGAGGTCGTGCAGCCTTAGGAGAAGGGGTTATGCTTTAAGAAACAAAGGGAAAATAAGAGGCAACACTCAAATCAATAAGCCCATGGTTTTTCACATATGGTCATATGTAAATGGTTTGAAGGAAGCGCCTCATAAATATTTAATTCGATTGAGAGTTAACACTAGAATAATACAAGGAATTGATAAAGGGTCAAAATATGATCTGTTTGTGAACTGAGAACACAATAGAAGCATGAGTACGATATAATGAGTCGATCCATGTCTGTGATCAACTCATGAAGACAAAAGAACTAACACATAGTCATGATTAAAAAAGAGTTAGTTCATATAAAAGGGAAAAATCATATTAATTAAAGAATAATATTATCACTTAAATGAAAAGGTACCTGTAAATTTAATTGACAATTTTTGTATGATATGTATAGCTCTAACAAGATGGTTGCTTGCAATTTTATTGGGATTAGAGGTATAACCAGATCAATTCAAGAATATGATAATATGTTAGGGTCATGGAGGCATGACTTTGCTTACAAAAGTTGGATGAGGTACTACAAAAGAAATAATCCTTACATGGGACATGAAGCTAGTAGGTGAATAACGTCATTAATGGGCATAGAAAGGAAAAGTAAGGCTCGATAAACTTGAAGGTAGAGATGTGTAGACAATTGCAAGCTTGATGTGGAAGGAAACAAAGATCTTAATAGGTGGTGTGTGAATAATCTCTATGTGTCAAGCATAGGAGTTCCAGAGAAGGATTTGTTAGATATGACTTATCTATTGTCTAAAATATTAAATCAAAGTTCACAATGGAAGCAAGATGTCAATGCAGAGGAATTGGAATGCTCTCTCACTTCAAAGGTGGCACTGAACGAAAATGTATTTCCATTGGGGAGTGGTACTAAGTGGGAAAGAATGGCCAGGTCGAACGTGGTTGGAAAAGTGTTTAGACCCAGGAAACCATAGTGCATATGAGAAGAATGGGAGCATGCAAGGCATCAAGGATATAAAGGAATTCAAGGACAACCAAATACAATAGAAATAGATAAATAAATAAGTGAATTGAAATAGGAATGCACTAGAATGCATGAAGCACAGAATGAAGTTAAATTGTATATGAATTAGTAGGCATGCTGACAATAAATGTTTGTTGCATATAGATGTGTAATTTTGCATATGTACATGCTTGGATATTCATATAACATGTTGGTGAACTTAGAATAGTCTGTTATTATGAAATAATGCTTGATTATGACTAAGGATGGATTATGTATTTAGGAAAAATGATACAACAAGGTTAAATATGTGGATGTTGTTGTTTCTTATAATTTCCATCGAGGTGAAGCCCATGAGGATGGAAAGAATGGTGATAAAAATGATGAAGGGGGAATTCTGTGATCTTATAAAAATATCAGTTGGTCAGAAGCAACAAGTAGGTTGGTAACAACCAGGAAGGTATGCAATTAGTTTTCATTGATGCATACATGTTGAAGGGGATCAAGGTAAGGATTCCCTCAGTTAATTTTCATTATTTAAATTGATATGTAATGGCCGAAGGCCCAGAGTATGAAAGGGTTGTTGATGCTAGAATTCACTTAGATAAAATGTGATGCAAGAGCATCGTACAAAGCCAAAGCTGAAGCACGTGCCTAGACAAAGGAACAGTTGGATGCGCAGATGGGAAAAAGGAGCATGTTTTTATGAAAACATTTTAAATTTTGAAATTTGAAGAATTAATGTAATAGCTAGGAAACGGAGTACTTACATTTATGTCTTGGAGATATGAACAAATTTGGAGAGAATACTCTCATCTGCTGGATGTATTAGGCATTTAATCCTTTTAATGTAAATTAGGTAGGTATGAATGTTAGATTAGACAGTTTTAGAAGCATAGGAGGGAAAACGGATATAGACACCCTCACCCTTGTATCATTGTAACTTTATGATCATTTAGAATTCATAAGATGTAGAGTTGTAGCAGAGAGCTGTAGAGAAGAACCCATGTACAGGAGCACTTGAGTTAATATATGAATCTTTGACTCAATTTTCATGGTGTTGTGATGCTTACTGTTTACATTTGTTGAATGGTATGTTTACAGTTGCTTTTTTTCTCTGCATGCATTTGTTTCAATGCTGTGTTATGTGTATGATTTCATGTTGAGTGTATGAAGTCTGAGAGAGGAGAAGAATGAGTTTCAATTGTTTATCTTTGTTGGAAAATACTGAGAGGGGGGGTGAATCAGTATTTGAGCTATTAATCAATTTTTAACTTTTCTTTTACTGAAAAATCTTAGTCTACTTTAGAGAGATCAGTTGTTGTATATTCTTATGAAAACAGTAGTGCATCCAGAGATCTTATTATGGATTTCTTCATTCATCAGATGTCTTTTAAACAATAAATCAACAAAATAAACTAACATAGATGAGTATCACACATGAACACCAGGATTTAAGGTGGAAACCCAAATCGGGAGAAAACCACCGCTGTTGGTGTCTCTGTCTTCAATGAATATTATTAAGAAAACATTCTACAACAATGTACTAGTGCAGACTCATACTAGTACGCAGGCTTCTACCTGCAGAAGGCTACAACCTTCTCTCGTTTACCAGCCTTTCCTGGAAGGGAGCTTCAACCCCCTGAAGTTAGCACCAGCTACTACTGGTAAAGGGTTTAACCCTCCTACTCACTGCTGACCACGTTTCATTAATTTTCACACTGGATCAGGCAGTTTCATCTAGTGGTTATGACAGTAACATAAATTATCTCAAGAGTAAACACAGATCTAC